>CAUYQG010003279.1:0-59167 GCA_963574415.1 Tarsius wallacei
CACTGCAGCCTCGACCTGCTGGGCTCCGGAGATCCTTCCGCTTCAGGCTTCCAAGTAGCTGTAACTACAGGCACGCGCTACCATGCCCGGCTAATTTTTTGATTTATTGTAGAGATGAGGTCTCACCAAGTTGCCCAGGCGGGTCTCGAACCCACGGGCTCAGGCAATCCACTCACCTCAGCCTCCCAAAGCAGGGGATTACAGGCTGAACCACCGAGCCCGGTCTCTTCTTGTTTGTCCTTGAAATTTTTCCTCTTCTTACTTCCCTGCACTGGCTGGACCTGTGAGTGGTTATTACCTCTTGAGTTTTTACACCGACTCAGCCCAGGACCACCCCCAGTCTACTGAGAATTAGAGGCAGTCAGGAAAGAGTGGGCTTCTGGTTGGCGCCTGCTCTCTGCACTGCTGTTCACGAGGGTGCCCTGCCATCTGATCTTTTGAGATACTTCCTCATTCCTCTAGCCCAGTGCAACTTTTGTCTCTGAGAGAAATAATTCAAAATGAAGTTGTATGACAGAGGCTCCAGGGTGGCCACAGGGCAGCCTCCAGCCCAGAGTGGGCAATGAGAACTCTGACTCAGAGTTGTCAGAGGTCCTGAGCTATTTGCATGGTGACTACCACAGGCCTCTCTGGAGGTCAGGTTGGAGGCTGCAACAGAATCTTCAGCCAGGAGCCCTTGAAATACACATTGCCAGGACCCACCAGACCTATCAGAACCTGGAAATCTGCCCATCAGTTTTCCAGATGCCTGGTGTCCCTTGATCAAGAGCTACTGCGTGGAGACATTGGTTAGCCTGCTGCATTGTCTGCAGCCCCGAGGCTTGCCTCAGCTACCTGGACACTGCCTTGGCCCATCAGTTGAGGCTATAATTTGTTACTTTGACTAGCTACCTGCTACCGATGATGGGCCTGACCTGCCCAGATCTTCTCCTGCTTTCAAACCTGGAACATAATTCTTTTAGGCCTTGTCCTTACTGCTTTATCCAAAGGTAAAAGGTCTTGGGCTGTTTCTCCTTTGGCATGAAATACTCATTCCTGAAAGCCCATCTAGAGTGATTAGGAGCCCAGGGAAGCCTGCCTGTGAGTGATGGGGTCTGGGAGCCCCAGGTGGCTCAATGGAGGGCCAGTAGGTACAGCAGCTGTACTAGCCCCAGGCCCAGCCTCAGAGCCCAATGGTGAGACTGATCACTGCAGGCCCAGGGCAAGATCCATCACCCAGATGGCCTCTCTAATGGAGGGAGGAAACAAAAGGATCACTTATTACTCTGAATTTGGAACACAGTGAAGTGAACGCAATAAGCTCTGGGGGTATGAATCCTAAAAATCCAGGGTAGGAAGATCTGTCTCACCAAAGAGACCTCACCAAACCCCCAAAGCCAGGGTGAACCCTGGGTGCTGCCCGGCTGGCCCCCACCTCCCCTTACTCTTCAGTTAGGCTTGGCCCCCTCATCAAGAATCTCAGAGAGGAGAAGGACCCTGTCCACAGTCACCCTCCCAGCGGCGGGACCAGGACTAGAAGCCCGGTGCTGTGATCCTCAGGCCCACGTTCTTTCTCTCGCCTCCCTGCTATCATAAGTCAAGGACTTGGCTCAGTCTCTTTGTGAGCCTCTATATGGGTCTGGCCAGGGTCTCCTCAAAGTCTCTTTTTCTCCCCAAGGGCAGGAGTTAACTGTCAATGGGATACCCCCTGAGGGAGGTGTGGGCTGGTCTCAGACTCTGCTATTTCATCTCCTGACTTGCCTCTGACTGCAGAGTTTGGGTTCCATTCTCAATCAGTGCCCTCTCTCCCGAAAACCCTGATACCTTGAAGAGCCTTCTACCATTGGGCTATGTGAAAAGCACAAAAGGTTAATGGAGAATGACTGAAAGGACCACACCAGGGGATGGAGCCCAGCCTGGGCACGATTAATTGGAGAAAGACACAAGGTACCTCTCATTTGACATCCACCCCAGGTATGAGCAGCAGTGGCAATAAGTCACATGCCCATTGCATGGACCAGTGAGCTGAGGTTAATTAACTCAACAAGCAGGTACAGATGGGGTATCCCTAATTTGAAAATCCAAAATGTTTCAGATGTGCCCATGGTGGAGGTCTGCCCATGTTTGTCCAGCTGTCCTTCCTTTCTCACCACTCTGCCTTGCTAGTTCCCTTTTGGGTCCCATACTACCCTCTTCCACACCATCACTGCTAGAATGTTTGCTTCAAAAGCACAACCTTTACATAAATGTTATTATGTAGTATGTATCATATCGATATATTTTAGTCTATATTAAAAAACAGGTATATGTAAATGCAAATTCTAAAAGTATAAAAAGGGTCAGAGCAGAAAGTATCTCTCCCACCTCAACCTCCCTGTTACCTTGAGGCAGACACTGTTCACAGCTTCATGTGTCTACTTCCAGAGGGCTTCTATAAATGCACTATTCCATTATTGGATAGTTTTTGACCTAAAAAAAAAAAAAAACCCTGGAAATCTCATGTGGATTGAACTAATGTGGACATACTCCTATATATTTGAGTCACAATGATTTGAACTACAGATTTTAGTACTAATTGCAATACAGGTTGTTAGTCCCTCTCGTTAGGGATCTGGCTAGGGAAGCTGTTTGCTTTCCAGTTTATCCCCCGTCCCTCTTCTGCGTCATTTCTCTGTCGCAGGGTGGAGTGGGGTAGGTGGGGTTGAATGGCCCTGCTGTCAGTGCTTCCCAGGCTCCCTGGTGAACTGGTTTCATTTAGGTTTGGCTACTAGCCGTTTCTCACTGGTGTGGTGGGACACTGGGGATGGGAGGAGCCAGGATGACACCTGTACCTCTCCTCTCCCGTCTCTGAAGCATCTTTGACAAAGTCTTCACCTCCTCTGTGGCCTCAGCTCCTGCAGCAGCGTGCCTAGTGGTTCCAGCTTCTGGGGTAGCCCTGCTTGCAAGTCTCCTTCAAGATGCCGGCTCCTGCTGGGAATCTTGGCCCCTGGGTTTGGAAACAATTCCTTCCTTCCACATCCCTCCAATCTTGGGTGGCAGACGCTCCCATAGTCGCAATCTTTGGGAGCGTCTCCTTGTTTGCGTTTTCAGCATTCCTAATACCTAAGCAGAAGAGGGATGGGGGATAAACTGGAAAGCAAACAGCTTCCCTAGCCAGATCCTTAACGAGAGGGACTAACAACCCGTATTGCAATTAGTACTAAAATCTGTAGTTCAAATCATTGTGACTCAAATATATAGGAGTATGGCCACATGGTTCCTCATATCAAATTCTTTTTGGTAAGGATTCTATTTTCTTTACTGGACATTAACTGACCCACTCTGGTTGCTCAGAATTTATACTTTACTGCTCAAACGTATGGTACTCAGTGCTGTGAGCCTGACATCTTTGACTCCCTCCCTCTTGCTTATCTGAGAAATAACCAAGTCCTGGTTATTCTACCTCTGAGATGTTTTGAACCTGTGCCCTTCTCACCACCCTAAGGCTGCTGCCTTAGTTCAAGCCTCACCTCCTCTCTCCAGCCTAAACTTGTAATCCATTTTCTACCCTACAGCCAGAGGGAGCATTCTAAAATGGCTGCCCTATTCATGCCATTCTTCTGCTTCAACTCTACCCGAGGCTTCCGTGTCCTTCTGATGACATGCAAAGTCCTCTCCATGCTGTGGTCCTGCTTGCCCCTCAGATCTGAACTCGTGCCTGTCCTCCTTTAAGTTCAGGAGGAGCCAGACATACAAAGACTTAAAGTTTCCTGTTTGTATTGGCTGTCTCCTGTATTTGGGCCTTTCGATGGAACACTTATTTTCTTCTCTCCCTCTACCTCATCATCTGCCTAGTTTCACTCAAACTTGGAAGACTTCCATGATCTGCCAAAACTGAGTTGGGAGCCTTTCCTGTATATTCTATAGCATCCTGTACCCCCTGACCCCCCATGGTCTTATTGCTTCTATTACTGTCACTGTTCCCTCTAGACAACAAGCTCTGTGAGAGCAGGGGCTGTGTTGGTATTGTTTACAGTCAAGCCCTCTGTACTTCACCCAGTGCCCAGCACATGGTAGGGGCTCAAAGGGCTTGGCTGTGGGTCCAATCACTCGTGAATCCAAAGATGCAGGGAATGGCAGCTCCCTCACTTGGGTTTGGCTGCAGTGAACCCCAGGGTGTGGAGAAAAGCCTCATTCCACTGATTTTAAAATGTGACCTGTTCACCTGTGTGTGAGCCCTGGGAGGGACCCAGAGGTGAATCGCCCTCAGCCCCTGTGTCAGGAAGCACCTGGCTAGTTTTTGAAGGGAGCCCTTTCTTTGGAAGTGTAATTGACTAATGCATAGATTTGGAATACACTGAGATGACCTTAGAAGTGACCTCTCAGTTAGTTCAGAGGTTGGAACATGGTGCTAATGAGGGCAGAGTCACAGGGTCAACCTGACCTGGAAGAGGGGCCTTCCAGCAAAGCAAAAGAAAACAACCTCTCTTCCAGACCAAGGCTGGAATGGCCCTAGACTGGGCCCTGGCTGCTGCCACAGCCTGTGGGCCCCAAGATCCAGATCCTTCATTCCTTGTGCAGCACCATCAACTGTCAAGGCTAGATATCTGCGTGGCCACTGCCATCAAGTGAGCAGGAGGTGAGAGACCAGAAACATGCAGAGAGGTTCTGGGATTCCCTCAGAGTTACTGCACCAGCACTGAAATCCAGGTGTGGGTGTCAGCAGAGACAAGTCCTGTGCCCATTTCATGGGTCAGTAAGCTGAGGTTCATTAACTCAACAAGCAGATACAGGTTGAATATCCCTAGTCTGAAAATATGAATTCTGAGACTTTTTGAACACCAACATGACACTCAAAGGAAATGTTCATTGTAGTATTTTGGATTTCAGCTTTCCAGATTAGTGATGATGAACAGGTAAGTATAATGCAAATATTCTAAAATCTGAAAAAAAAAATCCAAAATACTTCTGACCCAAGCATTTCAGATAAGGGACACTCAGCCTGTATCAGGCCCTTGTTATGTTTCAGATTGCGTGCTCCATGCCACCTACAGATGAAGTGATTCTGACAGTCAGGGAGCTGAGCATCCTGTTGGATAGTGGGACAGAGAAATTAATGATGGTCATAGTCATGGGATGGTAGACTTCTCAAGAGGGCCCTCAGAGGACAGAGGGTCAGGGTGGATTTGCTGCCATATTCATCACACGGAGAACAGATAGATGAGAAGTGTTTGTGCACCTGGATGGAAAGGAGAGACCCTTTCAGGTGGCAAACAAACTTTCAGAGGGAGCCTGAGTGCATGCGGGGTGCAGGTCACACAGTGTGTTGTCGCAAGGATGAGTTATTCCTTGAGCATCTGACTACACAAGACACCGCTCTGCCTTACCCTCCTGAGGCCCTCTCAGGGAAGGTGCCTTGTTGGTGAAGAGCAGAGGTCCTGCCGCTATGGTCTGCACATCAGGGCAGATGTTAGTCAGAGGGGCAAGCAGGATATTGAGGTAGCAGCTTCTTCATTTGCAGGACCCACAAGTGAGATAAAGACAGGTAGTTTTTGAAAATGTGAGGGAGAAATGACAGCACTGCTGATATTTGTACACCGATAGCATTTCTTAAGGCAGACTCCCTATGCCTGAAAACTAAAAGATGTCCCTGAATTGCTCCAACTGTCTGGATTTCTGAGAACATCTGTATACTCTAGGATGTTTTTGGATGCGAGTAACAGAAAACCCACCTGGCTAGAGATCATATCTAGGCTCGTGGTAGAGCGAGTCTTCGGGTTAGTCTTGATCCTGTGGTCTCAGATGATGTGACTGTGACTGCAGTTTTGTCTCTCACCTCCACCTCCTTCATGTGAGTTCCTTTCTCAGTAGGAGTCTCCTCTCATGGCTCCATGATGTCTGCCCATTTAGGGGGACTCATACTCTCTGGTTCATGTTTCCTGGAAAAGAGGGTATTTTTTAATCCCAACCAGCAAAAATTTCCTGGGCTTCAGCTGGTTGAACCAACTTAGGTGACAAAAATCTGATTAGTCAGAGGTTAATCCAACTGATCAGATGGAGACACCCTGATTAGTTTAGGGTTGGTCTTGTGGTCCTGGTAGGGAAGACAGCAGGGACTGGGGCATGAAGTTGGCTTCCTTAAAGCACAGGATGGGGGATTTCCAGCAAGATGGCGACAGAACAGGTCGGACTGTGAGAGTCTCCATAAAAGCGAGTGTCCATAAAGACTCTCTGTGTGAGTGGAGTGGCAATAAACCCAGGAGCAAGTGGTGGAAAGTTGGAGAGGAGCCCCGCCACTGGTGAGGAAATGCTGACCGGCACCACTGCGCCATTTTCTCTATCCTGGGACCAGGCAGAAACCTGCATTGCCATGCTCAGCTCTGCCCAGTCTCTAACCTGAGAACTAGAGGTTATATCCTCATCAAACTCAGAGAGAAAGATGCTCCTCCCCCATGCAGGAACAGGCACAGACACATCAGATCTGAGTGGGAGATTTGACAGCAACGGCAGCAAGCTGGGTGAGAACTACAGGCCAATATCCTTGATAAACATAGATACTAAAATTCTCAACAAGATCCCAGCAAACCAGATCCAGCAACACATCTCAAAAATCATCCACCACGACCAAGTAGGCTTCATCCCTGGGATATAGGGCAGGTTCAACATTTGCAAGATCAAAAATGTAATTAAATACATCAACAGATGTAGAAACAAAAAAACACATAATTATATCATTAGACATGGAAAAAACTTTTCATAAAATCCAGCACCACTTCTTGATAAAAACCTTTGACCATCTAGGCATAGATGGAACATACCTCAAAATAGTAAGAGACATCTATGAAAAACCTACAGCCAGCATACTGCTAAATAGACAGAAATAGGAACCATTCTCCTGAAAACCGGAACAAGACATGGATGCCCATTCTCACCCCTTCTTTTCAACATAGTTTTGGAAGTTCTAGCTAGAGCAATCAGACAAGAGAAGGAGGTCAGGAGGATCCAAATAGGAAAAGAGGAAGTCAAGTTATTCCTCTTTGCAGATGGCATGATACTATACCTCGAAAGCCCAAGAAAATATATCAAAAACCTCCTTGCACTGATAAAGGACTTTGGCAAAGTCTCAGGGTATAAAATATATGTGCAAAGGACAGTCACATTTCTATACACCAGCAATAAACAAACAGAAACCCAAATAAAAAGCACAATCCTATTCACAATAGCCAAAATAAAAATAAATAAATAAATAAAAATAAATAAAAATACCTTGGCATTTTTCTAACCAGAGAAATGAAAGACCTTTACAGTGAAAACTACAAAACACTGTTCAAAGAAGTCAAAGATGACACAGACAAATGGAAAAATATTCTCTGCTCATGGGTTGGAAGAATCAACATTGTTAAGATGACCATCCTATCCAAGGAAATCTACAGATCTAACACAAACCCATTAAATTACCAGCAGCATTCTTCTCAGACCTGGAAACAACAATGTAGGAATTGATATGGAAACATAAATGACCGCGAATAGCCAAAATAATGCTCAGCAAAAAATAAAACAAAGCAGAAGGTATCACACTCCTAGACTTTAAACTTTGTTATAAAACTACAATAATCAAAACAGCCTGGTATTGGTACAAGAACAGGCATATAGACCAATAGAATAGGATAGAGATTCCAGAAGCAAAACCTCAATTTCTCAACCAAATCATCTTCGACAGAGCCTCCACCACCAACCACTGGGGAGAGGAGAACCTATTCAATAAACGGTGCTGGGAAAACTGGCTTACCAAATGCAGAAGATTAAAACAAGACCCCTACCTATCACCACACACAAAAATCAATTCTAAACGGATTAAAGACCTAAATGCAAAACCTCAAACTATAAGAACTTTAGAAAATGCAGGAGACAGTCTTATGGAAATTGGAACTGGTAACCAATTCCTGATCAAAACCCCAAGTGCCCATGCCATAAGAGATAAGATAGAAAAGTGGGACCTCATCAAACTGACAAGCTTCTGCAAAGCCAGATAAACCATCAAGAGAGTGGGGAGAGAGACTCACAGACTGGGAAAAAGCATTTGCCAAATGTATATTTGATAAAGGTCTAACATCTAAGATCTACAAGGAACTCAAACGTGTCAAAAAGAAAAAACAAACAGCCCCATTACAAAGTGGGCAAAATATATGAATAGACATTTCTCAAAAGAAGACATATGAGCAGCCAAAAGTTGCATAAAAAAATGTTCAGTCTCACTAGTCATCAAAGAAATGCAAATTAAAACCATACTGAGATACCACGTAACTCCAGTCAGGATGGCCATCATCAAGATCTCAAAAAACAACAGATGCTGGAAAGGATGTGGCAAAAAGGGAACACTTCTACACTGTTGGTGGGAGTGTAAACTAGTACAATCTCCATGGAAAACAGTTTGGAGATTCCTAAAAGATCTAAAAATCGACCTTGCATAAGACCCCACAATTCCCCTACTGGGAATATACCCAGAGGAACTCAAATCACTTATGAAAAAGATACCTGCACATGCATGTTTATTGCAGCATTGTTCATAGTAGCAAAAACATGGAACCAACTGTGCTGCCCATCTAAAGAGAAGTGGATTAAAAAAAATGTGGTACATATACACAATGGAATATTATGCAGCCATAAAGAAGGACAAAAGTATGAACTTCGCAGCAACTTGGATGAATTTAGAGTCTATAATACTGAGTGATCTATCACAGAAACAAAAAACTGAGTATCACATGTTTTCACTCATAAGTGGACCTTGAACAATTTTTGTAATACTGTAAGAAAAGGATTGGCAGTAGTGGGAAACTGCCAAGAGGGGTGCGGCGGGATTAGCAGTAGAGGGACTCTGCCGGGGGACAGGGGAGGCACACCTCATCAACAAGGGTACCTGCATAATGAACATTTATATACCTAACCCTGAATCATACCCCACATCTTTAAAATAAAAAATTAATTTATAAAAAAGCACAGGATGTATGGGGAAGGGTAGATGCCTGCCTGAAGTACCATATTGTTAGCCAAGAGAAGGGAAGATTGGTGCTGGGCCGTCCCTAACAGCAAGTGTGCAAGACAGCAGCTTTCCTCTTTGTAGAAATGTCGGCTTCAGTGGTGTTGTGCCAAACCCAGAGACAGAGATGGGAAAGAAATCAAACTCTAGGTTGTCAGAGATCATTAAGTTGAGCATCCTCATTTTACAGATGTGAAAATAAAGGGTGAGAGATGGGAAGAAAAAGCCCTGGATTGCATAGTAGGTTCATGGCAGAGCTGGGATTAGCATCTGTCCTACTGAGGCTCCCTGCAGCACTTTCCCCACAATAATGCACAGGTAAGAGAGAAGGAAGAAGAAGAAGAGGGTGCTGATCTCTTGACTTCTTGCTTTTTTTTCTCCTGTGTGGAGCTGGGGGCACAGTTACCCATGAGGCAAGGCAGGGTGGTTTTTGCTTGCTGTGAAATTTGCCCTGTGGAGTCAAGAGTATAAAGAGCAGAAGACAGTGGTTTAAAAACCCCAACATTCTGATTAGAAAATAGGTGAGGGAGACATATAGATGACCAGTAAACACACGAAAAGATGTTCAACATCAGTAGCCATTAGGAAAATGCAAATTAAGCCCACAATGAGATTTCACCACCCATTTCTTGGCACAGCTAAAATTTAAAAAATAGTGATAGCCGGGCTCGGCGGCTCAGCCTGTAATCCCGCGCCTTGGGAGGCTGAGGTGAGTGGATTGCCTGAGACCGCGGGTTTGAGATCCGCCTGGGCAACTTGGCGAGACCTCATCTCTACAATAAATCAAAAAATTAGCCGGGCGTGGTAGCGCACACCTGTAGTTCCAGCTACTTGAAGGCTGAGGCAGAAGGATCGCCGGAGCCCAGCAGGTCGAGGCTGCGGTGGCTGGGAGCGGCCACTGCACTCCAGTCTGGGCGACGGAGTGAGACTCCAACTCCAACCCCCCAAAAAAAAAAATAATAATGACAACCCCAAATGCTGGTGAGAATGGGGAGGAGCTGGATATCTCATACATTTCTGGTGGGACTGTATAATGGTATGACTGCCTATGAAAAACAGGCAGTTTCTTAAAAAAACAAACATGCAGATACCGTGCAACATAGCAAATTACACTCCTGAGTGTTTATCCCAAAGAGATGAAGACTTATATGCACACAAACACCTCTAAACATATTTTGTGGCAGCTTTATTTGTAATTGAAAACTGGAATTAGTCTCCATGTCCCTTAACAGGTGAATGGTTAAACAAATGGGAATGTCCACAGCATGGAATATTACTCAGCAATGAAAGAAAACAAACTATCGATGCATGCAATAGCCTGGCCGAATCTCTAGAGAATTAAGCTGAATTAAAAAAAAAAAAAAAGCCAATCCTCAAAGATTGTATACTATATGAGTTTGTTTACATAACATTTCTGAAATGGCAGGATTTTAGAAGTGAAGAACAGATTAGTGACTGCCAAGAGTTGGCGGTGGTGAGTGGAAGGAGGTGAGAATGGTTTTAAAGGGCAACAAGAGGGAAGTTACTACTCAGTATCTCAGTTGTGGCGTTGTATATATGAACTTTCACAGGTGATAAAATTGTATAGAACACACACACACCATGAGCATAAGTAAAACTGGGGGAATCTGAATGAGCTTGGCAGACGATACCCATGTCATTATCCTAATTACAATATTATAGTGTAATTTATCACTGGGGGAGCGAGGTTCTCTCTGTATTATTTTTACAACTGCATGTGAATGTATAATTATCTCAACAATGTTTTTAAAGAGCAAGGGACTCTGCTGAGGCCATTTCACCCTACAGTGTATTAGGAATGGCCCACCATCCTCCAAGTTGCTAGTGCATTCGTTTGAGAACTTTGAGACAGGAAATCAGCCCTTGGCCATGGTTCTAAGAAGGGCCAGAATAACCTCCTTTGATAAGTTTCTTTGTGTTCCCTGCAGCCAGAAGCTGAAGGGGTCCCCTAACGTTGAGCTAGTGCAGCCGTAAGAAACCTGTTGCCAGTGACGAACTTGTCCTGAATGGCCCTTTGGCTACCTGAGAGGCTGAAATAAACAGCAAACATGCATTTGAAGAAGCCAAAACCTTTCGTGAAAGATAATTGGGATGGAAAGTTGTTTTATTTTCCCAGAGTCCTTGGGAAAAAGATTCTGACATGATCACTTCCAAGCCCAGGGTAAATGAATACAGAAAGTGTGTTAAGAATGCAGTGAGTCTGATGGCTTTTATTGATCGGCTCTTCCCTGTGTTTCCTCGGGGCTGCTTCCTCACCCCAGCCCAGTGACACAGACACGATTGTTTTCATTACAGGAGGGCATTTCCTCGGAATGAAATATGAAACGGGGTGCGTTCCACTCTCACCTCGCGGCAGTGTGGTGCCTGGGCTCAAAAAGACATTTCATTATTTCCAAACAAATATCACCTTCAATCAAATATTGATTTCATACGAAACCAGAATGATCACTAGTGCTTTTTGTCACCAGAGTGAAAGAACAATGAGCAGCCCAGGGGTCATTAATTTCTTCCCAGCAAAGAGTGTGTGTGGTGTGTGTGTGTGTGTTTGTGTGTGTGTTTGTGTGTGTTACAAAGAACAAAGTGAGAAAGTCAAATTGGCATAGTGGTCATCTTTGTTTTCTGACACCTGATGTTTCTCTGTTTGCATTCTCCAGGTGGGGTTGCAGCCCTTGCTGAGTTTGTCCTCATTTCTGGAGATAAACAGCAATGCCCACTAGTGCAGGGCCTGAGTGGGAGTCTGGCCACCCTGGAAAACTTTCTAGCAAAGGGCAAGGTGGCTTGGGAGTCAGCCCACCTGTGCTCAGCACCTAGACAGCTCTAAACAATCTTGCAGGGTGCCCCGAGCACATACAGGCCCTCTCCTTTTCTCCATGTCCTCATAGGTGATGGGGGATGCCAGCCTAAATGGACTTTGGGGTCCCCTGGGTCCCATTTACCACTGCTAGGGGAGCTTCCTTATTTAAGGTTTCCTTTTATGAAATTCATTGAGGATGAGGAGTGGCCCCGACTACAGAAACTGCGAGAAAGGGCTGGACAGGGTGGCTCACACCTATAATCCCAACACTTTGGGAGGCCGAGGTGAGAGGATTGTTTGAGCCCATGGGTTCAAGACCAGCCCGGGCAACTAGGCAAGACGTCATCTCTACAATAAATAAAAAAATTAGCCAGGTGTGGTGGTGCGAGCCTATAGTTCCAGCTACTTGGAAGGCTGAGGTGGATAGATCACCTGAGTCCAGCAGGTCGAGGCTGCGGTGGCTATGAATGTGCCACTGTACTCCAACCTGGGTGACAGAGTGAAACTTCAACTCAAAACAAAAGCAAAAACAAAAACAAAACTGCGAGAAAGACCTGAGGCCCACGGAGGCTTCTCAGCCCTTCTCAGTTGCCTGTTTCATTCTATTTCCACTTCCTCTTGGTTCTTTTCCACTTTCTTCAATCTCTTTGATACCAGAAAACCACAGCTCAGACCTCGGTTTGAATACCTCCAGTGAAGGGGTGCTCCCCACCTTCCAGGCAACCCAGTCAGCTAGGTAGAAGTTTTACTCTTGGAGAGTCTTTGCTTATGCTGAGAAAAGAGGCATTTCCCCATCCGTCTTCTTTCTGCTCTCTGGTGTTACACTGAGTGAGACTAATTTTTCTCACGAATGACAGCACTCAAGTGCTGAAGGATGATGATCAAGACCCCCTCATTCTGCTGTCTCCAGAATAAGTACTCCCAGATCCTGAATCATTTATGGGATGTAGTCAGGAGTCTTTATCATTCTGGTTTAGTTCTTATAAATAAGTCATATAGCTAAAAATGTCTCTTCTAAGGTATATAAAATTGATCATGAAGGTAATATAGAAAATTTAGTTTCTAGGGGAAAAATTATCAAAATTTTCATTTTAAACCCAATTACTATGCATATTTTGATAGATTCTTTTCTTTTTCTCCATATGTTGTTTACACTATTCAACTGTAAACGCGAATACTTTTTATCTCTTTCTGCACTCAATGTCATGTCAAAATTGTTTTTCATGTTTCCTCATAGTCTTTATACTGTCATTTTTAAAGGATGTGTGCTCTTCCAACTACTGATGTATTTATTATAATTTATTTAACTAAGCTTCGACTGCTGGGCATTTAGAGTGCTTCCATTTCTATGCAATTGTGGCTGAAGCTGCGATGGACATTTCTGGGTGTGGCTTCTTTTAGAAAGATGTCAACAAGATACACTGTGGGGTCAGTTGGTGTGAATATTTATGCCTTGCTACATATGGCCTGTTGTTTTCTGGGAGGGCTAATAGGTGGCTGCTGTGGAAGAGTACCCATTTCACAGCTCAGTCACCAGCAGACAGTGCCTGGGCTGGTTCCTGGTAGAATGCTCCCAGGGTCGGCTGAGCAGTGCTAGGCAGTGGAGGAAGGTCAGCTCCCTGATACTGGGCTGTGGGAATCTACTGATGGAGGCAGCCTAAGATAACGGGTGGGAGTTTCACTTCAGAACCTGACAGGCCTGGGTGGAGACTTCGTCCTTCCACTTGCCTGCTATGTGACCATGTGGAATTTACTGAGACTTGATTTCCTCTTCTGTAAAATGCAGACAAAGCTTACCTTAATACCTGCCTTTATCATTATCACCAATGGCTTTTGTATTAATTTCCTAGAGTGACTGTAACAGATTGCCATAAATTTAGTGGCTTTCAACAACATAAATTTATTCTCTCACAATTCTGGAGGCCAGGAATCTGACATCAGTACTACTGGGTCAAAATTAGGAAGTCAGCAGGCAACACTGCCTTTGGGGGGGTCTAGGGGAGGATCCATTCCTTGCCTCTTCCGTCTTCTGGTGGCTGCTGGCATTTCTTGGCTTGTGGCCATGTCTGTCCTGTCTTTGCCTCCGCGGTCACATGGCCTTCTCCTCTGTGCCAAATCTTCTTCTGCCTCTCTCTCTCATAAAGATACTTGTTGGATTTAGGGCCCATTCAGATAATCCAGGATCCATCTCAAAACCATTAATCATGTTTACAAAACCCCTTTTCCCAAATAAGGTAACATTTTTCTTTTTTTTGTTTTTGTCAGAATCTCACTCTGTCACCCAAGATATAGTGTGGTGGCATGATCATGGCTCACCTCAGCTGCAGCCTCAACCTTTGGGGCTCAGGTGATCCTTCCACCTCAGCCTTTTGAGTAGCTGGGACTACAGGCATGCACAACCATGCCCAGTTAATTTTTTGATTTTGTATAGGGACAAAGTCTCACTATGCTATCCAGATTGGTCTCGAAATCCTGGGCTCAAGCAGTCCTCTTGCCTCAGCCTCCCAAAGTGCTGAGATTACAGGCATGAACTACCACACCCGGCCCCAAATAAGGTAACACTTACAAGTTCCAGAGAACCGGGCTTTATATCTTTGGGCGCCATTTTTAGCCTGCTGTATCCTCTATGTTGCTTCGTCTCTGAATATTTTTATGCCTCAGGACTTGGTCCTTGGTCCTCTTGTCTTCACTACTTCCTCCCTTAGGGACCTCATCAGTGGTGAGATTTCCCTTTCCCTGGTCACGTCCTCACCTGATCTTATGACATTAAATCCTTCCTGCATGCTGATGACTTCAGCCCTGGCTTCTCTGAACCCCATGGGTCCTCTCAACATCTCCACTGACAGTCCAATAGGCAACCTGAATTCAGAACAACCAAGCCTGAGCCCCAGATATTATCCTCTGCCCTGTTCCTCCTGCTGTCTTCCCCACCTCAGAGGAAGGAAGTACACCCTTGTAGTGGCTTGATGGAAAGCCTCTCCTCGTCCCACACCCCAACCCATCAGTAAGTCCCGTGGGCTCTGTCTTCAAAATGGATCCAGATTCTGACCAATTTCTGCCAGTCCACAGTCATTCCCCCAGTCTGAACCCCCATGACCTCTTTCTCAGAGTATTGAATAGTCTCCTAACTGGTCTGTCTGCTCCTGTCCAGGTCATCCTTTGGTTTATTCACAGCACAGCAGTTGGAGTGGGCCTCAGGTTAAAACCCAAGTCAGATCCCATCGTTCCTCTGAGCAGAACCCTCCTAGGCTTCTTACCTAGCTCAGAGTAGAAGCCACAGTCCTTATGACTTCAAAGGATGCTCCCCATTTCCTCCTGTGCCCTGCCATCTGTACTTCACCCCAGCCATCCTTCTCATTCACTGCTACTTGATCATGCCAGGCAC
Source organism: Tarsius wallacei (assembly GCA_963574415.1). Lineage (NCBI taxonomy): Eukaryota > Metazoa > Chordata > Mammalia > Primates > Tarsiidae > Tarsius > Tarsius wallacei. Next base: position 15,196 of record CAUYQG010003279.1, read on the forward strand.
ATGCTTGCCTCAGGGCTTTTGTACTCACTGTTCCCTCTGCCTAGAACTCTCTTTTCCCACCTTCTCACTGTTCTTCAGGCTTTGCTCAAATGTCACCTTTGCAGGAGGTCTTTCCTCTCTGTCATATTTTATGGTGCTGTGCTCGCCCCTGTATCCCCAAACTCTCCAAAATTTTTCCTATCACACTTATCACTAATTTACATGTTACTTATTTTCTTTTTTGTCTGCCTTTTGTGATTAGAATATAAGCTCATTCTCCTATGTATTTTTTATAGTGTTCAGTTATATATTTGGATATTGTTTTTACTCCTTTTAACATCATGTCAGAATGTTTATGTTTCCACATAGGCTTTATAAAGGATGTGGACTCTAAATAAATGTTTGCTGAGTGAATGAGTGAACGAATGAATAAGGATTCTGGAAGGATAAGACGAGATGTGCATGTAAAGTCCTTGCACAGCGTCTAGCACAGAGCAAGCAGCCAGTACACATTGGTTATCACCATCCCCACAATTATTAAGAATAGTTCAAGTCTTGGGTAGGCATGCATCAAGGTGAAAGTCACTTCCTGCCCCCTCCAACTTCCACCACTCACCCTCAGACTCCTCTTAGCCTTGTCCGGCTGGCTTCCTGTTCTTATGCAGTGGAGGTGCAGGCCTCAGCATGGGAATTTGCATTTTCCATTGTGTGTTTCTCCTTGCTGGGAGCAGTCTTTCATCTTGCCTCTTGAAACCCTTTGGAATCTGGATTCTGTTTCAGCCCTTTGTGTTTGATAACACACAAAGCTCTGCAAAGATCTTTCCTGGCCGACTTCCTCATTTGATCTCTCTAACGTTCTTCATTTTGCAAAAGGAAAAACTGAAGCCGAGGGAAGTTAACTGAATTTCCTCATTCATTCTTTTGTTTAACAAGTAGCTGTAGTACACTGGGCTTGGTGGTAATGACACCGGAGAAAGGGTCCAGCAGCACAGTGGGACTTTGTGCTCTGCAGACATTGACCTCTGGTGGGTGGGAGTTTTTCCAGCATGGGTTTTCTTGCTGCAACTGTCAGCCTGCCCATGCTGGGCAGTCCATCAGGAAGGCATGGGACTATGCTATCATAGTCATGGCCCAGCTTGTTGTCAAAGGGTTCCCCCTGCACCCTTACTTTCTGGCCAATGCCAGAGAAAGGATGCTTGTCCCATAACCCTCTGGGCAAGATCCAAGAGGGAACAGTACCCCAACAGCCTGTAAGCTCCACAAAGGCAGGGACCTTTCTATCTTGTCCAATCCGCATTATCATTGCATGTCCCAGTGCTCAGTAATATTTCTTGATGGAATGATGGAATGCCTATCATAGAAGAAAAAGCTCCCAAATGCTTTTGGGAACCAGGGAGCATTATGATGGCAGACCCATGGCCTGGACAGAGCCACCTTTCAGTTCCTGGCTCCCTAGTCTCAGGGTGCTGCATCCTCTGCAGTGTGCATGAAAAGCCCTGCATGCTTCTCCCTTGCTGTCCAGAGCGCTTGGGTATTCTCAAGGTGACTTTAAAGTGAGCTGTGTCCAAAATAAGGTTAAGTACTCTGAGTTCTCCAGGAAAAAGCCTTCTTGGCAATGGGGATTCAGATGGTACTGGATGGCTGTTCCAGCAACAAAGCCCAGCTTTGGGCTTGGAACAGCGTAGGACTAGACTCCAGACCCAGCATGGCCTCCAACTCACTCTGTAACTGTGGGTCTAGTTTCCCATCTATAGACTAAAGGGATTATTTAGGTCTTCCTAAAGCTCTGACCCTTATGGCTACATGGATCGGCCAGTCCGCTGGAGCAACTGATCGCCATGGTCCCAGGACTGACTAGAGCCTAAGGGTCTTTCTCATTGAAACCTGCAGCCATATCAGACAAGTTCTGCTGTGCCCCATGGAACTCCAGGCTCCCAGGAAGCTAGTTTTTTTTTTTTTCTTGCCACTGGAAAGTTAGGATACTGGTGGTTCATCAGCCTGGGTCCTGGTGAAGTTTTATCCTTTTATGTCCATTGCATAATCCCACCCTTGTTCAAGGTTGCTTTTACTTAGATGTTGCTTGTCAACAGGGTGCCTAAGTACCATGTGTGGCAAGGCTCTGGGCTCTCCCTCCCACTAAAAGCTTTGCAGGTATCCATGGGTTTTCACATGGCCTCCTTTACAGCCGTGCAGAAGAACGCAGCCCATGTCAGTGCCTTGCCAGCTTCCAAATGAACTCAGTGGAATTTTTTTGAGTTGGGGTCTCACTCTGTTGCCCAGGCTGCAGTGTAATGCCATGATCATGGCTCACTGCAGCCTCGACCTCCTGGGCTCAGGCAATCCTTCCACCTCAGCCTCTAGAGTAGCTGGGACTATAGGCGTGCACCACCATGCCTGGCTAATTTTTTGATTTTTTGTAGAGACAAGGTCTCATTATGTTGCCCAGGCTGATCTCAAACTCTTGGGCTCAAGTCATTCGTCTGCTTTGGCCTCCCAAAGTGCTGAGATTACAGGTGTGAGCCATTGTGCTTGACAAGGTTGCTTTTATTAAAATGGATTTCCCTTCTTTATTTCAGTTCTTTGCACTTTAAAAAATGTATTATTTTGAAATAATTAGAGAGTCACAAGATTTGCAAATAAATATACCATGTACCCTTCATTTCTTATTCTTCAGTGTTAGCATCTTGCGTAACATTAGTATGATAACAACACCATGAAGACGTGTGCGATGATTTCTTATGTTTTAAAGCAGAAATGGGTAAATGATGGCCCATGGCCCGATTTGACTTGCCACCTGTTCTTTTTTTTTTAACTGCCTGTTTTTGTAAATAAATTTCCATTGGAACACAGTCATACTCATTCATTTACGTATTGTCTGTGACTGCTTTCATGCCACCACAGCAGCAGTGAGTAGCTGTGACAGAGCCCATATGGCCTCCAAAGCATAGAATGATAGCACTTTATAGAAAAAGTTTGGTGGTCCCTGTTTTAGAGTAAGACTCCAGGACATCAAAGATGCAAGGATTAAATGCTGTTTATAAAATTATAAAGGCAACTATTAGGAGACTAGAATAAACTGTGTTTACTTTCCAATGTACAGGAAGAAGGAAAACATATACCAAATAAAACAAATAAGACACTCTATATAGGAAATGATAGGCATCGAGAAAGCATTTAAAACAACCCAAATGAGGATACAATAAGATCAGATATATCTGTTATTTAAATAAAACAAGTGAGGTAATTTTATTTAATTTTAGTTATTTAAATAAAAACTCATATTTGGTTAAGCAAGCATGTTGAACTATAAATTGTATATAAGAAATGGATTAAAGATAAAGTGATGCAAAGATTAAGAGTTAAAGGAAGTTATGGCTAAATTACTAGACATGTCTTATCTTCCTCCAGGGACCTACTTAAATGACAGCTAAAGAAAAAAATAGTATAACTGATGATGTCAAAGACAGTGAGTGAAGACTCAACAGCAGAGAGGAGACTTCAACAAATTTCTTTCCTATAGAAGAGTGGTAATTGGCAGAGCAGGGTAGAGAAAGCTGCAGGGTAGAGTTAGTGTGGATGGGGGATACAGTTGAAGAAGAGGCCCACTTGCCTTCTAGAACCCAGAGAGACTTGAGCCTTGAAGTAAACTGAGTGAGAGGACAGGCTGAAAATGGGACTCATTCTATATCTGCAGTCAATCCCCTTCCCTCTTTACCTCCAAAGAATGTCTGGCAGCCATCAGTGTTCTTTTTGAAAATATAATGAAAGATCTCAGAGAAAAGGCCACCTCCTCTTTCTATCATTCAGGAGATCTCCAGTGTTTTGGTCATCTCCCTACCTGGTTACCCTGAAGTGGCACCCATAAGTGGACGAGCCCTGCCCCTGTATTCGCGACTTCTCACAACTTTCACTTTTCTCATTCTTGAAAAAACAACTCAACAAAGCATTATCAAACATTCAAAGGAAGTCTCTGTATTATCTGCTGCTGAGTAATAAAAACCCCTAAGCTTAGCAGTTTAAAACAGCAATCATTAATTATCTCACGGTTTCTATAGGGCAGGTATATGGGAATGGCATTGCCAGGTGGCTCTTCCTCAATGTCTTCTCATGAGGTACAAGTCTAAAGGCAGGAGAACCTACTTCCATGTTGACTCACTCACGCGACTGTAGACAAGAGGCCTCAGTTCCTCACCACATGGACCTCTCCACAGAGCTGCTTGGGCATCCTCATGTTATGGCAGCTGGATTCCCCCAGAATGAGTGATTTAAGAGAGAGAGAAAGGAAAAAGGCTTTTGTAACCCAGTTTTGAATATTGTATACCACAATTTCTTCTATTCACTAAAAAAAGTCACTAAGTCCAGCCCATGCTCTGGGGAAAGGAATTAGACTTCACTTGTTGAAGGGAAGAGTATCAAAAAAATTTTTGAACATATTTAAAAACTACCATAGCTTCTAGCAAAATAAGAGATAAAAATAAATATCTAAAAATAATTTTATTTTAAAAAATGTTTTAAGTTTTTTGTAGAGATGAGGTCTCACTATGTTGCCTACACCAGTTTCTATCTTCTGACCTCAAATGATTCTCCTGCACCTTGGCTTCCCAAAGCACTGGGATTACAGACATGAGCAACCACGCCCAGCCTCTAAAAATAATTTTAGAGTAAAATGAAGTAATGCAGGCAGCAAAAGAGATTTTAAAAGTTTAATGGGTATCCTTAGAGGTATTTGAGAGGATATTACATTCATTAAACAAATCGCAAAATCAATGCCATGGAAAATAAAATTAAGAGAAACAGAAATTAAAGCATGATTGTTGAATTCTTTTTTTCCTCTTCACTTGGCTTTCTGAAAAATTTATTTTATTGAGGTGAAATTCATATAACAAAATTAATTATTTTAAGGCATTTAGTGCATTCATAATGCTGTGCAGCCATCACTTTTCTCTAGTTCCAAACATTTTCATCACTCCAAAGTGCTGTACCCATTAAGTAGGCATGCCTCATTCCCTCTCCATCCCTGATACCCCCAATCTACTATCTGCCTTTATGGATTTGCCTATTCTGGAAATTTTATACAGATGGAATCATATAATATGTGACCTTTTGTATCTGGCTTTTTTCACTTGGCATAATGTATTGAATTGCTGGTTTTTGTTTTTCAAATTAGTAGAAGGATTGGAGGCTAAGTCAGAAGAAATCCAGGAGAGGAGAACATACAGGAAACATGAGGAAAATATGAGAGAATGACAATACTAAGAGATCAACCCAGGGAATCCAATCTCCAATAGAAGTTCTTGAATAAGTAGAGAAAATGGGCATGAGAGGCCTATAAAAGAAATAATTTAAAAATATTCCCAAAGAATGAGCGACATAAATATCCAAAGGATTAGCATCATAAATTGCAAAAAAAAAAAATTTAGCACACTCTATTGTGACATTTCAAGTCATGAGGAATTGAGAGGAGATATTAAAAGTTTCCAAAGGGGAGGGGGAAAAATAGAACAACAAAGCAAAAATGTAGGGAGAATTGGAATGTGTACTTCTCCCCCTTCACACACTATCCTTAGAACCAAACACCTGCATAAGTTATGACTCCAGTATCTACTTTATGTTATCTGACTTCAATATGATAAAACTTAAAAGCAAAGCCAAGACAATAGCACCCCTCACAAATCAATGACCTGGAAAAACTCACAAAAAACTCCTAGGTCAAAGAATAAATTAAATCTGAAATTGAAGAATATCTGGAAGATAAGAACATATAAGAATGAAAATACTACATATTGATGCTTAGAAATAGAGCCTGGAGGAAAATTTGACTCTTAAAATCCTTAAAACAAAAACAAAACCAAAAAAACTTAAATAAGTATGTCCAGTATGTTGAAAAGCAGGACTCGCTTAATTAGAAACTATTTTTATTTTTGACTGTACCTTTAGTCTGCTCTGTTGGGCTCTTCCTTCCCTGATAGCCAATGAATACATGAGCATACTCATTACTTTTCTGTTAACTCTCAGGTAGTTAAAAATTTTAATATAATTACCTTAGACCACAAACATAGTTTTACGTAATTTAGAGTGTTTCTGACACCTTCATTTCCACCCCCACTTCCAACCCATCTTGGTTTGGAGCTGAGAGAAAGAAGGAGAAGTTGAACAAAGAAACCTCTTCTCTTGACTAGAACTGTTCTGAGATGGCTTCACATGTTTTGAACCCGGAACATGGCTAAAGTCAACTCTTTCTTATGAGCACTTGTCGGTTTTCTCCATGAGGTCCCTTGGCAGCAAGTCTTGCTGCCAGGGCACAATCTCTTCTCTGCCTGGCCTTCTGAAGCGCCCTCTGCTTCAGCTCCTCTGGGATGGGAATCAGTGACTTTCTAGGGGCAATCCCCTAACTCTGTTGTTACTGGCTGCTTTAGCTTTTCCTTAGTTCTCTGTGCCCCTGATGAGAACCCACAAACTCTCCTATAACCTCCCCACTAGTTTGTAGTCACGAGATTGCATTGTTTATGCCACCCTTCAGAGTAAGGTCTGACTATCTTCCAAAATGTACTCTAAGTCTCATCACTCAATCCTGTTGTATCCTTGCCATAGTTCCTGACCACAGCCTTTGAATATTCCACATGGTGCTTCATCTCTCACCTCATTTTGGTGTCTGATAACTAGAATATCTTGTTTATTCAGTCAAATCCTGCAACTTAGGAACATGTTACATGAGAAATAATTAAAACAAGTGAATTAATCATCTCTTTCAGAAAGTTAGAAAAGAGCAACTAAGTAAATGTGAGAAAATTAGGAAAAAAGGCATTAATGAATTAGAAGATAAAAATGGTAGAGCTGATAAATAAATTCAAGAATTTATTTATTTAAGATAAATAAATTTTGGTTTATGTGGGGGAAACAATAAAATTGAGAAATCATTGGGGGATAACTCAAGTGTACTGCATTAGAAACAAACAAAAGAAAAATACTACATATCTGAAATAAATTAAATAAAAAGAAAGTTTTAGCAAAAAATTAGTAGAAGTAAATTTGAACAGATGAGTGAAATGGATATTTTCTAGGAACTATAAATGATCAAAATTGACTCCATAAGAGTTGAAAAACCTAAATAGACCAAAAAACAATGGAAGAAACTGAGAAAGTTATAAAAAAGCAACCTCTTCCCCAAAGCACCAGATCCAGATGGTCTCAAAGGTAAATTCTTTCAAAAGTTCAAGTAACAGATGATTCTGATACTATTTAAACCCTCCCAGAACCTAGAGAAGTAAGGATGTCTTCCAAATTCTTTTTATAAAAGGAGCATACCAAAATTTGACAAAGTTAGCATAAAACCAGAGAACTTTAGACCAATCTCACAACCACTATAAAAAATCATTTAAATAAAATGATGGCCAGAAATTTCCATAGCATATTAAAAGAATAAAAAACACTACATTTGAGTGAGATTCTTCCTCCAGTTTGAAGAGGGAAGAATTTCAAAATTTTTAATTTAAAACAAGCCAATGATTCCCTTACATAATGGGAATAGGCGGTGTACTTCCCAGTGTCATCCATCCATCCTCCATTGGGGATGCTCAAGGGATGGGGTTGAACTGACCCCACCTCTACTCTGAGGGGGTCTTCTGGTAGCCCCAAGTTGACTAGTATAATTCCACAGCCACAATCAATAGTTAAGGATGGACAGTAGCCCAATGAGATATTTTTTTGACCAATGATTAGTTCAGATATGAATAAAGCATCTTAGGATGTTCTAATCAGAGCAAACACCGGCACTCTTTCTCCTTTAAGGTTTTGAGGAGGAAAAGCTTTCTTTTCTTCTGGGTTACATGGTGTGCAAATGACAGGTCTGAAACACATCAGCCATTTTTAAATTTTTCCTAAGAGGAAACCCAACCAGACAACAGAACCAGCATGCAGAAGAGACCAGAGCTCAGAATCACACCAAGATGAAACTAGAGCTCTGATCAAGCTGCACCTGAAGCCCAACTACCACTGGAGGCTATTTGTAATCAAGTTAATAAATTCTCTTTATTAAGTCAATTTGAATTGGTTTTTTATTACTTGCAACGGAAAATACTCTGATTCAGACTGATATTTTCTTAGCATAATTTTAAAAGTTTAGCTCAAATTGAAACAATGATAAAAGACTAGAAGCATTCTCATTAAATTCAGGGCGTACAAGATGAGAACAGTACCTGCAAAGGATGACCTGGGAAAAATCCTGGATTTCTGGAGTATGAGATCAAAGAGGAATGAAATAAAGGCGAAGATGAAAGGGCGGATAGCCCTGGGGACTCTGAAATGAAGAGATCAGAAAAGACAGATGCCCTGAAGTGATTTGCTCAAAATAAACTCAAGGGGAGAGTATCCAGCTATTTTCCTTTAGAATAGTGGTTCTCAACTCCAGGTGATTGTCTCATCCAGGGGACATCTGGGAATGTCTAGAGTCACAACTGAGGAGAGGTGTTATTGGCAACCAGTGGGTAGAGATCAGGGATGCTTCCAAACATCCTTCAGTATACAGGACAGCCCTCCCCACCCCCCACAATAAGAGATTATCAAGTCCAAGATGTTAGTTGTGCCGAAGTTGAGGACCCTTGCCTCTGTCCTCTCATTTTTTTGCTGGTTTATGTTCACAGTTCCTTCTGTGGGCCTGTGGGTAACCTCACTGTGTAGTTTACATTGTTCTCACAGAGACAAAGATATTGAAAAGGAGCAGACCAAGTGTCGTGATTTCCAGATGATGTGACTAGGTATATGCTGATTCTAAGAGAGCCAACTCAAAAAGTATTAGAAAAAAGTAGGAGAATTCAGTAAAGTGATGGATCCAAGGCCAACAGTTTTGCTGTATGCTAAAAATAGCCAGTTATAAAATATGGAAAATATTGAAATTACCCATATGAAGAAGACTTTTAACCTCTATTGAGAGACATACAGAGGTTGCTTCAAATGAGAAGTTGGACCTTGCTGTTGGACCGTAATATTCAGCCTCATAGAGATGAGCTTGATCTTAAAATTCACTGATTAATAAAATTCCAATTAAGATTTCATAGGAGTTTTTTTTGAGTCTGATGAAATAAAAGCTAGATTTATCTGAACAAAAACCTGTAAAAATAACAGAAAATTTGGGGGGAGGAAGCTAACTGACATGGGACCAGCTTGATTAGACATGAAAACATCTAAAACTCAGCAGCAAAACAGTCTGATACTGGAGAAATACACAGGTGAATGAAAACAACAGAGAATCTAGAAATAGACCCAAGTACCTGGAAGAATTTCATTTATCATAAAGGTAGAATTTCCTGAGACAATTCTCTAGCCATCTGGAAAAAAGAAAGCCTTTTCAGCCCTCATATCTGAAATGTATATTTCCAACAAAGGATTCATTTTCAGAATACATAACTAACTCATACAAATCAACACAAAACAAGACAAATCAATAGGAAAATGAATACAACACTAGAATAGCCATCTCACAAATGAGGCTATCCACACGGCCAGCAAGCCCTGGCAAGAGAGCTCAGCCTAGTTAGTCAGGAAAATGCAAATTAAAACCACAATGAGTTACCTTTACACAGCTATCAGAATGGCTACAGGTTAAGAAACTGACAATACAAAGCATTAGTGGAGATATGGAGCAACTCAAATTCTTCTACTCTGGCAGGAGTGTAAATTTGTACAACTCCTCTGGAAAGCTGCTTTTCAAACTATTTGTAACAAGACATTTAAACAAAATGCACATGCTGTGACACAGAAAGTCCACTCTTAGATGTATAGCCAACTTAACTCAAATGACTGTGGACAGTGGGAAGAATAAATTAATTTTGTCAATCAGAGAGTGTAATTTACAGCAATGGAAATGAATGAACTCTAGCTACACGTGACAAGCAAAATGTTGAGCAAAAGAGTATATTCATGATGACGGTGTTTACAGAACGTTGAGGCACAGACAGAACGGATCTGTTTTGATAGATGTCAGGTTACAGTTTGGGGAAAAAGAGGGCTGTGTCCAGGAAGAGGCATGACTGAGGAGCAGGGGAGCTACTGAGTTGCTGGCAATGTTGTATTTCCTGATGTGGGTATGTTCCCTTAGTGAAAATTCATTATGTAGCTGGTGCTTTTATGTATGGATGCTATTCATCAATAAAAAGGTTAAAAAGAAATATGGAAACATAAAGTTTATAGCAAACAAACTAATGAAAGAGTCCGTGCTGTGTCAAAGGCCATTTCCACAGTGTCTGTGACTCCTAGTCTTCCCAACTATACACAGAGTGAGTAATACTGGAATCAAATAGCTTTTTTGAAAATTAAATGCAACAACATATGGAAATGTAACCTGTAAAGGATGTTATGAGTTTTACCATTACCCTACATTCCAACTGCTGAGAAGGGCACACAGAATTATTGTGACCAGTGGTATCTGGTGCCTACATGCTCTCTTGCTGAGTTGCTTTGTGGAGAAATTCTCTCTTTATTGTTTAAATCTGCCCCAGCATTTCTCTCTTCACCACCTCCACTGCCCCACTCGTAGGATTAATTCTCCCCTTAAACAATGGAAGATAGAAGGCCTTCGTGTTTCGTCAGCTGATTAAAATCATTTCCTCTCTGTTGAAAGTTCATTTGTGTGGATATGGTGCTCTGAATGCCAGCCCTAGAATCTAGCCTCGTGCCTGTGATGTCTAAACACTCTTGTTCCTTCTTGGCAACATTTCACAGACTCCTCAGATGGCCCCACAGGGCCCTGGGTGCTCTGTTTCGGGGCACAGGTGGAGGATGGCCAGCTGAGCATCTCTGAGTGCCGGCTGAATGCTGTAAACGTAGCCACGTCCTCATGTCATGCTGACTGTGGTGGGCACTACTGAACGATCATCATGACAACAGCTACCATTTATCATGGCCCTCGTCTCCCTGGGTCCTCATAACAGACGGTGGCGGTAGATAACACAATCCTCATTCTCCAGTTGCAAAAACCAAGCAGGTCGAGAGGTGGAAGTAAATAAACCGAAGTCACAGAGTTACAAATTGCAGAGACAGGATTTGAAACTAAGTTTGTTGGACTCCAGAAGCCCATGCTGGTTTGTTCATTCAATAAATGTTTATTAAGTGCCGGTCATGTGCCAGGCACTTGGATGCATCAGTGCAAAAGCTTCCTGCCCTCATGAGCTTACATTCTATTGAAGGAGACAAGACGACAGTGGATAAACACAATACATAAATAAATGATGTAGTATGCTAGAATGACAAGTGCTTTAGAGAATAAGACAGTTGAACAGTGTAAGAGGGTCTCAGGAGTGCCCGGAGGTTGGGGGTAGAAATGTCTTGGCTTGCAAGTGAAGGGGGTTAAGATAGACTTTCTTGAAAAGGCGACATTTGAATGAAGTCTTAAGGACATAAGGGAGTAGTTAGCTGTGTGGATACCTGAGGAGGAGTGAGCCGGATGGAAGGAAACCCCCATATACAGCCTCTATATGGGAAAGGCCTGGCATGTCTGGGGATCAGCAAGGAGGCTGGTGCTGCTGGCACAGCATGAAGGAGAGGGCAGCAGCAGGAGTGGCGCCCAAAGGCCAGGTCCCATAGAGCCTTACAGACCATTATAAAGACCTTGGCTTTCTCTTTGAGCGAAATGAGGGCTGGTGAGGAGGAGCACACCACCTGACTTACTTTCTAAATGCTGTGTTGAGACTGGACTTTAGTGCAGGGGACTGGTAAGAGGCAAGAGATGATGGCTGAGACTTCAGTGATGGAAGTGGAGCGGTAAGAGATGGCTGGCTTCTGCATGGATTCTGAAGATAGAGCCAACGGGATTTGCTGGGGGGTGGGGTATGGGGCGTAAGAGAAAAAACAGAGATGAGGATGCCTCTAGGTTTGTGGCAGAGGCATCTGGAAGGCTGGAGTTGCCTCAGTGGAGGTGGGGCAGGGTGTGGAAAGAGCCAGTTTGGGAAGTGGGATGTCAGAAGCGCAGGTTTGGATCTGCCGGGTGGGAGGTGATTCTTGGGCCTCTGAGTAAAGATGTTAGGTAGGCAGTTGGACATAGGAATCTGGAGTTTGGGAGTAGTCTGCTGTGAAACTTTATTTGGATTCAGGATTTTCTATAGATAAAAAGGGGAGCAGCAGATTCAGGGGCTGTCCGGGGATTTTGGAAGTTGTGGCCCTTGTGAAGATCCTGACAGTCATGGGCCAGGTCTGACACTTACTCCCAAACTTGGATGGGGCTCAGGAATCACTGCCAGGCCTACTGCAGGGCTGTCACATCTCTGATGGTCATGGAAAATGTCTAGGACACCATCTTTTTGTCACCAACCTGCTCTCACTCTGATCCCATTTCTTTTTATTTTCCAGTCCTGGCTTTGGAACCCAACTATGGTTCCAGCCTCTTCTCCTTAAGTCCCTGCACTAGGTCCCTTGGTCACCTTTTGTGCCTCTGGGAGAGGCACTCCTGACATCCAACTTGACCCAACTGCCATTGGACCAAGGAGAGAGGTACTTACTCCCAGCCCCAACCCCTGGTAGGACTTGAGGCCAGCCTGGCCAGCTCAGAGACACATGCTTGAGTTGGGCATTTCAGCCGTGAAGACCTAGGTCACCAGCCCGGTCCTGCCAGCCATGACTAGGACACTAAACATGCCAGTGGAACACAAGAGGAACCCATAGACATCTGGTGTCTGACTTTCCCCGGCAGGGAGAAAGGCATGGAGTTCCTTTGATGCTCAGAGTGGCTCGGGGGTCCGGGTGATATGGAGGCTGGAGAGGAAAGAGGGAGATTACAAACGGGAACCACGTTGTAGGAGATGCATATCCAAAATGGAGTGTCCTGCAGACCTGGAGGGTCTTCTGCATCCTGAGGATCTCTGGGAACATCAGGGAGTGCTTGTCCAGAGGAATGCAACAGGACTGTGCAACAAAGCCTATGGATTCTGACTTCAGGACCACAGCTGTGGTCTGCCATCCTCTTTCAGATGGGCTGTTGTTCTTACTTTAATTACAAAAATAAACAAATATGTATGGAAGCTATGGAATGGACAGTAATAATGGGGAAGAGTGGAGTTATTACTAATACTCCTGCCCTCTGGCATATGGGATGTGGGACAAGGATTTCTAGGTTTTAAAAATGTTTATATCTGTCTCCTCTACTACAAAGGATGGACTTCACAGAATTATCCACATTTTCATTAAGACCCTCGAGATCAGAAACAGAGTTGGGGAATCAAATGGGCAGACATGATATTTTGTCCATGACCAGGATCAGGGCTCTGTTGTGCTCAAGGTCAGACATCAACTGAAGGTCAGGAATGGGAACTGAAGTTCAGGAATGGTCCAAGCTCAGTCAATGAGTGGCTAAATTTGCATCTTGGCCTGGGGACTTTGCAGGGAGTCAGGATTAGGACTCCTCTGCTTCCAGGGAACACTCTTGTCCTGTGTGTAACTAAGAGGGCTGCTCCCAGATTTAGTGAATCTTCTGCCTCTTTTAGCCTATCTCCCAGTTAGCTTCTGAGCAAACCAAACATGTCATGGTTTGAGAGCAAGTGACCCCTCCTGTTTAATCCTTGTCCAGCAGGCTTCAGTCTTCTGGAGGAAAGCTGGTCTCTGGCTTGAAATTAACCTGCTTCAAGGTCCTTTCCCGTCTTGTGAGGCTCTACTTACCCTCTATGTGGACAGCTCTGTGCCCAGCGTTTCACGTGTGGGCACTCCAGATTTTGTGAACAATTGAGTGGGGGTAAGAATTATCATCCCTATTTTATGTGCAAGGATAACTGCACATAAAAACTGCAAGAACAAGGCTCAGTTCTTGTTTGCACTCAGGGGGAATCTATGAGGGAAGGGCCCCCAAAATTTGGAATTTGGGGCAAGGTAATACTGTGCCCAGCCAAAATCTGGAATTATCTTTTAGAGGGAGAGCCCCTTGTTGTACACTTGGAATTTGTCCTTCTGGATCAAATGGTCAACCAAAGTTTTTATCTGTAAGTTTTGAGAAGGTTGTGCCACAGTTTGTGGAAGAAACATCCCGAGTTGTGGCAAACTGGTGACTGGTTCCTCCACCATTATTATACACCTGCCCACACCGCACTGAGTGTTCAGCAGTTTTTGACCAAAACCAGCATGGCCCCTATGCCCTATCCTCCCTATTCACCCAATCACACCCCAAGCAACTGTTTTATTGCTTCCCTGGATGAAAAAAGTCCCCAAAGGGAAACATTTTGGCAATGTGGAAGAAGAGAAACAAAAATGGCAGAAGTATTAAAAGACATCAAAACTGACAAGGTTCAAAACTGTTTTAAGCAGTGGAAGTGTCTAGATAAGTGTATTGGACCAAATGGAGATACTTTGAAGGCGACTAAAGGTTAAACATATACGTATAAATACAAAACTTTTTATAAATAAATTCTGTTTCTTTGGGTCCCCCTTTAAATGTATTCCTTCTGGTTTGTGGGCCATTTTGACACCTTGTTTCTGGATCATGTCCAATCCCATGAGGGTTCCACAAAGGACAGAGGAGCAAATCTGGGTGATCAAGGAGGTTTTTCTTCTTTTACCTGAATGTTCAGAGTCAGAGATGGCCAGCTCAGATCTTGTCTCTGCTCAACAAGGGCCAGCCTTAAAGCCCTTTCCTCAAAGAAGACTCCATACTGAAAAAGACATGGGTATAGCAGGTTTTCTGCTCCTGCAGATAAGACCTCAGGCAACTCCCTCCAGAGAAGCTTGGAAAGGTGGCCAGGGAACAGGCTTTGTGGGGCTCCAGAGGGCAGGTGAAACCCTTCATCAAAGTATCCAGATTGTTTTCCCATGGGGCAGTGGTGCCCAGCACCATCACATGGCTGACTATCACAGTGGGCTCTTGGGGATGTTGGTTGGGCACAGGGGGCAGTTTGGGCACATGCCCTGGGTCCAGTATATCCAGAATAAACAAGGGATGGTCCATCTGCCCACTCATCCCTCTCAGCATTACCTTGCCCCAGTGGCTAGGGGAGGAATCCTGGGCTGCTTACTCCACGATCCGGAGGTGAATGTGGGAAGGCAATATACTCTTTTGCAGCATAAGACAGAGCATAGGAGGGTCTTGCCCTCAGGGAATTCTCATTGCTGTCTCCTCTCTCAATGTGATTTCCTTCTGTCTCCCAAGTTCCCAGGCCCCTCCCCCTTTTGAAACCCATTCCTCCTTGTTTCACTTAAAGACCCCTGCCTTGCTTTGCAGAACCTACCTTCCAAGGGAAGGAGAAAGGAGGAAGGCTGGAGCTCCCACGTGTGTACAGAACCAAGAGACCTATTGTTACTTCCTTTACCTCTGTCTAGCAGCTCCTGTCAGAGCCTGACAAATGAGCGTGGGCACCTCAGGTGACAGAGATGGATGGGGATCCCTGCACACAGACCCGCACACGCTGCTGGTCTGTGTATTCCTCCTCTTGGGATCAGGCTAATCAGATGGCCATTTATGGAGTCGTTACTCAGTCATTTAGTTGTGCTGGGAGGGGGAATGTGTGGTTTCACCAATAAGACAATTAAGAACCCCCCCTAGTGACTGCCCTGGGAAATGTGGGAGTGTGCGGTGGACAGATGGGTCCCATTAGGTGGTGATGACGATGACAACTCACTGGATCCAATCAGATTGGAGGCACACCTGTTCCTCCCCAGGGCAGGCCTGGGCTGACACCACTCACAGCCTGTCCTACTGTGGTTAGACATCAAGCCAGACCTCATTTGGGCTTTCTGAGCTCTGGTGTCCCAGTCACAGAGAAAGAGAACCCGGATGCTATCTTGGCAGCCTGCTGCCTTTGTTTTAAACTGAGATCTGAGTCAGGCACAGCACTTGGTATGCAGACAATTCCCTGGGAAGAGATTCTTTTACGTTTGTGCAGTAATATATTCTCCGTCCCGGGGCCTGTTATTGTACAATAAAACAAGAAGGCTGGGAATCAATACAAAAATGTGAAAAAAAAAAGCTCTGAATCATTTTCATAACCAGCAAATGTGGTTTTCAGCTGAGAAACATTTTCTTTTCTATTCTGAAATGGTGGGAGCAATTTTCAGGCCTGGGCTCTGGGACCAAAGCTCTTTGCTGCTTAAAGGTAAATATCACCCAGAGGAGAGACCACAACACACTGGGCTGCAATGAGCCAAACTTGGCTGTGATAATCATGGTACACACTTTGCAAGCATCTGTCATATGCCAGCCTGTGCTGAGAACTTTCATAGTTGAAAGGTTATATGTTTGGACAAATTCAAGCAGGGTTTATATGCTCTAGGCCCTCATGATATAGGAATTCCCTTTACAGCCTCCCCTGAAGATGGACTTGGAGACTTTCCTTAAACACTTGCATCAAGAGCAGCATCTACGAAGGATGTAGATTATAAGCCCTAGAGTACATCCTGAAAGCCCATGCTATTTTCTCTTAATAGCTCTAAGTATTAAAAAAACGCTCTGACTTTTAGTCTCCATGTTGGAGTGAGCACAGGCTGAAGGCTCCTTGTTTCGTTTCAATCATGTGCAAATAATACACACATAGATGCCATAATACACATATAGATGCCATAATTTTGACTTATTTTGATAGGACTTGTCATATTAGACAACATAATAATTTCTATAGACTAGAAATGAAATGGAGATACCGGGTGTGTAGGGGTTGAAGTTATGAGCTCCTCAGTATACTGAGGCTGGAAACGGCCTGTGGGCCAGGAATTTCACTCACAAAGAAAGAGGGAAATGTAACCTCTAGTCAAGAAAAAATTCAGTAGAAACTTACCCTGAGATGGCCTAGATCTTAGGTTTAACCAGGCAAAGCCGTTAGAGCATCTTTATTTTTTATTTTTTATTTTTTTGAGTTGGAGTCTCACTCCATTGCCCGGACTTGAGTGCAGTGACTGCTCCCGGCCACTGCAGCCTCAACCCGCTGGGCTCCAGCAATCCTTCCACCTCAGCCTTCCAAGTAGCTGGAACTACAGGCGTGCGCTACCACGCCCTGCTAATCTTTTGATTTATTGTAGAGATGAGGTCTCACCAAGTTGCCCAGGCGGGTCTTGAACCCGCAGGCTCAGGCAATCCACTCACCTCAGCCTCCCAAGGCGCGGGATTACAGGCTGAGCCTCCGAGCCCAGCTTAAAGCATCTTTAAAGCAGTTCAAGGGCCTAATGGAAAATACAGTCTTAATGAATAAATAGGGAATCTCAGCAGAGAAATGGAAACTAAAAAAAACAAGTGAAAATTCTAAAATTGAACATTATAATAATTGAAATAAAAATGCACTGGATGGGCTTAATAGCAGATTAGAGGGAACAGAGAATGAATATATGAATTTGAAGACAGATTGAATAAATGATTCAATCATAGGAAAGCAGATAGGAAAAGATGAAAAAATGAAAAGAGGCTCAGAAATCCATGGGACGATATCAAATAATCTGTCACACATGTATTAGAAGTTGCAGAAGGAGAATATAGGTCAGAAATAATGCATTATCTATGTGTCAGAATACAATAAGTATATAAAATATAGGTCAGAATAGTGAGGGAAAATAGGTCAGAAATAATATTTAAAGAAATACATAGCTGAAAATCCCACAAATTTGATGAAATATAAACTTACAGTTCCAAAAAGTTTAGAGAATCTCAAGAAAGATAAATCCATACATACTCAAACTGCTGAAAACAAAGTGCAGGGAAAATCTTAAAAGAGTCCGGAAAAAAAAGACACATTTTATGTAGGATAACAATAATAAGAATTACCACTGACTTAGTAACAGTGGAAGCCAAAAGACAAAGGAATAACATCTTTGAAGTGATAAAAGAGGGGAAAAAAAACCTGTTAACACAGACCGTTTTACTGTCTATATTCAGTAAAAGTGTTCTTCAAAACTGAAGGTGAAATAGAGTCATTTTCTGACAAATGAAAACTGAGAGAATGTGTTGGCAGCAGACCTGCACAGCAAGAACTGCCAAAGGATGTTCTCCAGGCTGAAAAGAAATGATACCTGACGAAAACTTACATCCCCAGGAAGGAAAGAACACAACTGTTTTTCTCTCATAATTAAAAAAAGGACAACTAATTGTTTAAACTGATAATAATAATATTATGAGCCAAGATTTAAAACACATGTAAAAACTAAAAGATGTAACAGCAATAGCAGAAAGAATGGAGGGTATTAATAATATAATTATACTGTTATAAGATTATTATGTTTGCAAAGTGGGAAATGTGAAAAAGGAAATATGAAGGATCACGTGGGAAGTAGGAAGTGAAACAGAATTGACTAAGGAAGCAGATTAGGAGCCCAAGAGTATATTCTGACAAATAATTAAAAAGCTATTCGCTGAAAAGCAAATAGAGATAAGAAAATGAAATATTAAGAAATATTTGATGAACCTAAAAGAAGGTGGTGAATCAGCTGAAGAACAAAGAACAAAATGGACTATGAAAAACAAACAGTAGACTTTAATCCAACTATATCAATAATTATCTTAAGTGTAAATAGACCAAACAGCAAGTTTTCAGGATATAAAATCAAATTTTAAAAACCCACTGTGTTTATCCTTACTGGCACAAACAATTGGAAAATGAAATTTTAAAAACACCATTTCAATAGAGTCCATACAGATGAAATACTTAGGAATGACAAAAGATGTGCAAGACCTGTACAACGCTGAGTGTAAAGATGATCTAAATAGATGGAGAGATATACCATGTTTGTTGACAGGAAGACCCAGTTTTTGAAAGGTGTTCATTCTCTCTATAGTTTATCTATAGATTTTGAAAGGTGTACATTCTCTCTAAGTTTATCTATAGATTCAATGAAATCTTAAGCCTCATTCCAGTAGACATTTTAAGCTATCTTAAACACCAATCAGGGCAGCTAAAACAATTTTGAGAAAGTACAGCCAAGCATTGCCAAATGTGGAGTACGTTCTGAGAAGTACATCGTTAGGGGATTCTGTCATTTCGTGAACATCCTAGAGTGTACTCACACAAGCCTAGATGGTAGAGCCTACCACACACCTAGACTATATAGTATAGCTCCCAGCTTATAAACCTGTATAGCATGTTACTTTACTAAATTCTGCAGACAATTGTAGCATAGTGGTATCTGTGTACCTAAACGTATCTAAACATAGAAAAGGCACAGTAAAAATATTGTCTAAAAGATTTTTAAAAATCATATACCTACAGAGGTCACTTACCATGAATGGAACTTGCAGGAATGGAAGTTACTCTGCATGACTCAACAAGTGAGTGGTGAGTGAATGTGAAGGCCTGGGATATGACTGTGCACTGCTGCAGACTTTATAAACACCGTACACATAGGCTACACTAAATGTATAAAGATATTTGTTTCTTTCTTTAATAATACATTAACCTCAGCTTACTGAATCTTTCTGACTTTGTGAACTTTTAATTTTTTAAACTTTCTTACTCTTTTTAAAGAACACTTAGCTTGAAATACAAACACATTGTGCAGTTGTAAAAAATATTTTATTTCTTTGTATCTTTAATTTATAAGCTTTTATCCATTTAAAATTTTCTTTATTACTTTTAAAATATTTTTGTGAAAAACTAAGACGCAAACCACACATATTCCCTAGGCCTACACAGGATCAGGATCATCAATATCTCTGTCTTCCATCCCCACATCTTGTCCCACTGGAAGATGTTCAGGGGCAATAACACACATGGAACTGTCATCCCCTATGATAACAATGCCTTCTTTTAGAAATCTTCTGATGGATTTGCTTGAAGCTGTCTTACAGTTAACTTAAAAAAAATAATAGAAGGAATACATTTTAAAATAACAATAAAAAGCATAGTATAGTAAATACATACACCAGTAGCATAGTTGTTTTTTGTTATTATCAAATATTATATATGGTACGTAGTTGTATGTGCTATGTTTATTTATTTTTTATTTTTACCTTTGTGTAGAAATGAGGTCTCACTATGTTGTCCAAGCTGGTCTCAAACTCTTGGCTTCAAGCAAGCCTCCCGCCTTGGCTTCTCAAAGCACTGGAATTACTGGTATGAGCCACCATGCCTGACTTGTGCTATATTTTTATACAACTGACAGTGCAGTAGGTTTATTTACATAAGCATCACTACAAACATGTGAGTAATGCATTGCCATATGACATTATGATGGCTTTGACATTACTAGGTGATAGAAATTTTTCACCTCCATTATACTCTTCTTATGGGGCCACTGTTATAGACACAGACCAGTGTTGACTGAAATATTGGTAGGCAGTGCATAACTATACAAAGTTGAAGAACTCATGCTTACTGACTTCTAAATCTACTAGCTACAATAATCAAGACAAGGTAGTATTGGTATAAAGACAGACATAAAGATCAATGGGACAGAATAGAGAGTTCAGTTCATGTATGGTCAATTGATTTCCAGTAAGGACTTCGGGATAATCCAGTGGGGAAAGGGAAGTCTTTTCCATAAATGGTTCTGAAACAATTAGGTATTTGTACAACAAATTATAAACCTCAACCCCCACCTCACACCATAAGCAAAAATTAATTCAAAATGGATTAGAACCCTGAACATAAGAGCTAAAACTATAAAATTTTTAAGAAAAAACACAGAAGAAAATTTTTATAATATTATACATATTTGTTAGAAAAAATACAGTAAGAGTGAACCACCAGAGGGGAAAAAAATCAACAAAATGAATTTTATTTCAAGTAAAATCATTTGTTCTTCTTAATATCATTAATATATGTGACAAAGGGCTTGTGTCCAGAATATATAAAAAATATTTACAACTCAATAATAGTAAGACAAGCAATACAGTTATTAAAATGACCTGAATAGAGTACACATCCAAACTAGCCTTACTCTTCTAATCATACCCAGCGCAGTACAAAGCAGGAAGCATATTAAAGGTCAGTGGGCTGGAAGTTGAAAGCCCCAGCTTTCATGTGCGACTCAGTTGCAAACTGACTGTGTGACCCTGGGAAAGTACCTTCCACATTCTGTGCCCCAAATTCCATGTCTATAAAAATGGGGTTTATATGCTTATTGCTTTTTAAGCATTTTGTGAAGTCCAAGTTACATGAACTCTCTAAAGGAGTTCTAGAGCATACCAGGAGTTCTGTAGATGGAAGGCATATTGACATCATTTTTGACTCCTTAGAGATTATAGACGGTTGTCACAATAGAGGCATCCAATCTGAATTGTCAGATGTAATGAGCTGGTTGTCTGAACAGCTGACAGTTTGCCAACCACACTCATATAAGCATACAGACACAAACATATCACATGAGTCACAGGGACATTACAGCCACACTTAGACTAATTCATGCAAACACAGATATGTGTATCCACAGTTTGCCCACATGGGTACATGGAGGCCCACACACATGCATGGATGTATACACAGAAAGACACAGGTGCATGTACCTACACATGACCACAGAATTCCTTACTCTCCCGGAGCACACATTCAATGACCACACAGATGTACATAGAGGTGCTCCATTGTCGTACACTCATGAACATGCAGAGGCACATGGGGGTAGAGGAACGTACTCAAACATGAAGAACTGGTGAGCAAAGAGGGTACATCCTGCTGAGGGTGGGAAAGGGCAGAGTTCCCTGCAAGAGGGGCTGTCTTGGTCTGCTTTTATGTTGCTGTAGATACATCTGAGACTGGGTAATTTATAAAGAAAAGAAGATTATTGGGCTCATGGCTCTACAGGCCATACAAGAAGCATGGTGTCAGCATCTGCTTGGCTTCTGGCAAGGGCCTTATGCTGCTTTCACTCATGGCAGAAAGCAAATGTGAACAAGTGTGTGTAGAGATTACATGGCGAGAGAGAGAGAGAGAGAGAGAGAGAGAGAGAGAGAAGAGAAGAGAAAGGAGCCAGGCTCTTTTTTAACAACCAGGTCTTGCTGAAGCTAACAGAGAACTCCTCATTACTATGAGGATGGCACCAAGCCATTTATGAGAAATCCATCTCCATGACCCAAATACCTCCCATAAGGCCCCACCTCTAACATTGGAGATCAAATTTCAACATGACAGGGGCCAAATGTCAAACCATAGCAGGGGCTTAAGGGAAAGCTGCAGGCATCTGAGACAGAGGAGTTGGGAGCTGGCAGAGCCAGGGAGGCCAGCAGCAGATGGTGTCCATCTGCATAGGATCTGAGGGATTCCCAGGGAGGGCAGGCCTTGGTCTTGGGTCCCAAAGGCAAAACCGAAGACTTCCATGCAGTCCCACTCATAGAGCCAATACCCAGTCACTCTCAGAAAATGGGGATGGGCAGAGATGGCTGAAGCTCGGGGCTGGGTGGCCAGGACTGGGCCTCATTTGCTGCCATTGGACTGAAAAAATTTAAGTTCTAGGATCTGTGTGAGAATTTACCAGTGGGTACATCTTGTGGGTTTAGATTGGTTGAGGGTGACCTTCCTTTATCAATTCACCTTTAAAGTTAAAATGACCTCCAAACCAATGCTAATTTTCTAGTTACATGCTGGGACAGAAAGGAGCTGTGAGGTGAGTATAGATAAAACCACTCGACTGGGAGTCAGGAGCCAGTGCACGGGGACATGAGGGAGAGCTGTGGGCTGAGATTCAGTCATTTCATAGAAGGGGAAACCAAGACCCAAAGCTGGGATGAAGTCAGCTCTTTGGTAAAAGCAGCTCTGTTTAAGAGAGTATCAGAGGAAGACCAGGGCATCTCAAGTTCTCACTATTAAGTCTGGATACAGATACTCTCATCAGCTCCTGAAGAATCCCCTCATTCCCTCTCATAAGTGTACCCCATCCTGAAGAATCCCCTCATTCCCTCTCATAAGTGTACCCCATGGGGTTAGACCAGTCATTCCCTGAAAAAACTCCCTGCCTGAGACTGAAGTTGGGCCCATTAGCATTCAGCTCAGTGGCTGGGCAGGAAGGAGAAGAACAAAATCAGGGCGACAGGAAGAAAAACACATTTCTTAGCAGAGCTGGGAAAAAAGGGATAAGAATGAGGAGGAGGAAGAGGGGATGCAGATGGTGCTCCCAGCCGTTTGTCTGTGGGCGAAGCCACGGATTGCACTAACAATAATCGGGCCCTTAATGGAGGGGCTACTCTGAGCCAGTCACTTTACATCCATAAGCTCACTTATGCCTCAGAACCTCCAACAAGACTGTACTTTCCCATTTGACAGATGAGGACACTGGGGGCTCAGAGAGGCTAAATAACTCACTCAAGTTGACTCAGTTAGCAAGTTAGGGCCAGGGATTTAAACCCAGGTGTATGTATGACTCTAGGTAGAGCAAAGGCCATTCTACATGGTAGTAGCTGGAAATCTGTCTGGGAAGGGCCTTGAGAAGAAAACTTAACTGGATTATTTCAGCCCAACCCTGCAAGGTGTGTGTCACAAGGGACAATTTCACTCAGAGACTGCCCTGAGCCTAGGATAGGTGAGGAGACAGTGAGGCCCAGAGATCCAGGAAGGGCACTGGCTTTGAGCTAAGCAGACAGACCTGTATGGGACAAGCTCATTACCTGGTGAGTCAGAAGCTGGGGATTCAGGGGAGTCAGAAGGTCATAGTCCATAGAGCAGGGGGTAGGGAACAGGGGTAGGTGAACATGGAGTCCCTTTAATTCAAGACTGCAGAGGAAGCATCCCTGGAAACCTACCTTTGCTGGGTTCTTTACGTGTCTCATCTCTAACCCTCTCTCTATCATCTTGTACCATCCCCCGTAAGGTAGTTGTCTTCATTCCCATTCTGCAGATGAAGAAACTGAGGTTTAGAGAAGTTAAACCAAAGTCCAGATTCTCATGGTCCAATTCCATGTGCCTTTCCCTGCTGCTCACAGTGTGCTGTTTTATGCCCCAGGGGCTTCATTTATGGGCTTTCCTGGGCCTGTGATTAACAAGGCCTGGCAACCCTGACTTATTTTCATGGGGTTGCCTCTTTGCTGATCTCTGGATTGTCCATGTTTCTCATCCCAGGTCAGGGGAAAGTAGTGCTGCTCAGTCCCAGGCCCCAGGAGGGTGGTACATTGGTAAGAAACCCAGGATTTGGCCCCAACTCTGCCTTAATTTAGCTGTATGACCTTGGGAAAGCCATTTCTCACCTCTGCTCAAGAGAATGTTGCATCTATTCAGCGAAGGCTTGGCCTGGGAGACCTTTCATTCATCTTACACTCTGGATCTGAGATCAGTAAACTTGACCCACAAAGAGCAGACAGCAAATACTTCAGGCTTTGCAGGCCACGTGGTCTCTGTTGCAATTATTCAACTCCACTTTTGCAATGTGAAAGCAGTTGTAGACAAGAGGTAAACAAATGGAGCTGGCTGTATTCCAATAAAACTTTATTTTCAAAAACAGAGTTCGGGCTGGATTTTGCCCATAAACTGTAGTTTGTGGTCCTTAGCCCTGGATAATGTCAGATTTCTGGGTGCTAGAGATACCGATATATGTCACAGTTTAATAGAGGTGGCATGCATGTGAACCAAAAATTACTGAGAAGTGTGAAAGTATAAGTGATTTAAAGAGTGCACATGGTACAGCAGGATCCCAGAAGGGGACCTATGGGACTTTGGTGGTTAGGCCAAATGTCAGTGGGTGACACCTGATCAGGGTTTTGGCAGATGAGGGGACGAACACTCCAGGAAGATGAAACAGCATGAGCAAACACTTAGAAGCATGATAGTGTGTGGTGTCTTGGCAAAACTTGTGGGATTTGATGACTGGAACATGAAGCAGAAATGAGATCAAGGAGATCTTAATTGCTGTGCTAAGGAGCACAAACTTTAAAGCAAATAATTTTCAGTTATTTAACTCCTCTTCGATGACTAACATTTTTCTTAGAAAGAGTCCACTCTATAACTGCTAATCTCAGTAAGGGGTATCGGATATGCAGTTTCTTCTAATTATGTGGAAATACTGGTTGTCTCTTCTCTGTGGGTGCTGGGGCCCTGGGGGCAGTGATGGATGCCCAGGTGGTAGGCAGAGGGCCCAAGGAGCTGAGCATGGCTGATTTGTACCACAGTGGAGCCCTGGGCTCTGATTTCACACTCTGCCCCAGGCCAGAGAGATTCCGCCTGTGTCATCATTATGCTCATCAAGAGATGCTTTGTCTTCCCCTGATCGGCCTAATTGCTCTCCTCATTTGGACAGCCCTGGAGTCATTTAGTAATGAAAATCACCGAGTGCTAATATGGCATCAGGAGCTCACCTGCTTGTTGGCATTCGGAGCAGTGTGGAGAGGGGAAGAGGCTCTGCTTGTCATTACAGGTGCAGAGCCTCGCTGAGCTGTTCATGTGCAATTACCATCCAACAGCCTGGAAATTACAGTCCAGTTACAGTGGCTGCTAACAAGGACTAATTGTACCACCACAGAGCTGCCCTGGACACTTAAAACAAATGGCCGCTGTGGGAACTTGGCAATGAGCAGAGAAAATCCCATCTATTCTTGAAATACAGGAAAAAGCTGCTAAGGGTTGGGCAGGGCTCAGCTGGGGGCTCTTGGGCATTAAAGCTTGATTTCCCAATCAGTGTTACCAAACTAGAATTTCATGACGATGTCCATCCATCCATCCATTCATCCATCCATCCTCTATCTATTCATTCATATTCCATCCTTCCATCCATCCATCCATTCATCCATCCATCCATCCATCCATCCATTCATCATCTATCCTCCATCTATTTACCCATCATCCATTCTCCATCCATTTATCGATCATCCATCCTCCATTCATTCATCATTTATCCACCTATCCTCCATTTATCCATCATCCATTTATCTATTCTTCCATCCACTCATTCAGCTATTCATCTATTCAACTACTAATCTGTCCATCATTCATCTATCTCTCCATTTATCCAACAAGCTTCTGCAAAAACTTTTGCCTAGTACAAGGTCTATACTTGATGCTGCAAGTCAGAGATGAGTCAGAAGTGATCCTGCATACAAGAATGTGAAATAGATGCTCAATAAAATTTTTGGATGAGTGAAAAACAATGAATATTTTCTCAGTGAAGAGAAGAAAATTGTAGACCCAGTTCTAAGTGGGAAGGTGAAGAAAGGGGTATAGTTGTTGTGAGGACATAGACAACTTAAAGAGTTGTCCATCAGTCACACACATACCCTAGTGAGATAGGTAAGAAAGTGCGTGCTCTGTGTTTGAGTGTGGCAAGTTACCTCATCTCTCTGAGTCTCAGTTTTCCTACACATAAAATGGAGATAAAAGTGGTTCCTACCTCATAGGGTTATTAATGTGAATTGCATAAAATCCTATATGTAAAGTTCTTAGAACAATGTCTGGTATGTAGTAAGCACTTGATAAAAATTAGGATTTACTCTAATTATTGGTTACCCTGTGCTGCCTGTCTTGACTCTAGGCTCCACCATCCTGCTGCTCACCCTCCTTGGACCTTGAAGGTTGAGTTAGAGTCCACTCTGCTTAGAAAGTGAGAAAGACAATCCCAGGAATTAGCAATGCATAGATGCTTGTAACATAGGGGAAGACTTGGGGATTGGGGATTGTTAATTGTCTCTTGTGATTGGAGCCCAGAGTGTGAGGGGCAGTGGCAGGAAAAAGAAAGTCAGGCAGAGGCCACATCAGTCCAGGAAGAGCTGAGGGGTTGGGATTTGCTGTGGGGAAGATGGGGAGCCATAGAAGGGTTTTAAGCAAGCAATTTGTATTCTTAAATTATTCCTTTGGTCTGGGGAATTGATTATTTTTCATTGATTATTGCTCTGTGAAGAACTGATTGTGTGTGGAAGACCAATGCATCTTAGTGATTCAGGGGCGGAATCTGAATGAGAATTTATCTAGTGCTCCTTCCTGATCCCAGTTGCCTAGAACCCTGGACTCTGGGCTCCCTTTCTATTGTTTTCTGGCCTGTAGCTTAGGGATATGGCAGGAATTTTAGAACTATGAGTTCCTATGTCTGGTCAGAATCTGTGTAGGGTCTATAGGTCTCCATGTTCTTTTTTATTTTTTTAAATATGTGGGGTACAATTCAGGATTAGGTAGATAAGTGAACATTGTACAGGTAAAGTTTGGGCCTCCCTCTGGTCCCCGCCTAGTCTGGCTTGAGATCAGGTATGCTTACTGATGTTATGTGACTCCCCCTTCCCTCCCCTGGCAGCGTCCCCCTCCTGCCAAACCTTTTCTTATAGTGTTATGATAAATGTTCAGGGTCCATTTATAAGTGAGAACATGTGGTCTCCATGTTCTTTTCCCACACACATACACACACATGGGACTCTGTTAAGTGGTTATTCCAACTCTCCTTGTATACCTCCAATGACAGGGATGTTATTCCTTCCTGAGCCAGCCCGCTTTCTCTCTGGCTACCTCTGACAGAAAGTCCTTTATAATATGAAACTTCAACCCACCTCCCCACAGATTCCAGTGATTTGCCCTCATTCTGATCCTGAGGGGGCTGGGCAGAACTGGCCTCAGTGGCAGCCCACGTACACAACTCATCCTGGAGCAAGGACTCAGGTTCAGTTTGTGGTCAGTGTGTGACCACTGGGGTACTTGGGCTTCAGGAACTCAAGACGGGGCATTGCCTGGGAGGGACTATGGTGGGCCAACTGCCCAGTACACTCTACCTTCTGTTGCTTACACTTGGAGCAGTCCTTTCCATACTGACTCCAGGTTTGACCATGTGATTTGCTTCAACCGACAGAATGTATCAGAAGTGATGCTATGCTAGCTCAAGACTTGCCTTTATGAGGTTTGGCACCTTCTGCTTTTGTCCTTGAGTTAGACTACTTATTGAGGAGATGCTGCATGAAGAAAGGCTGCCTGCAGGGAGGCTGAGAAGCCATCTGGGATACCCCAGCCCCTCTAGGGTTCTTCACTGAGTATGGCCACAAGAGTTACCTCTGCTAAACCACCTGGAGATAGTCTAGCAGAGCCCACTTGCCCTCAGAATTTGGAGGAATAATGCATCATTACTGCTCTATTCCATAAGTGTCGGGATGGTTTGTATGCAGCGATGGATAACTGATACCAAATCCTTAGCAAGTACTTCCTGTCCATTCCCAGGACGGTCAAGTCCTTGCTGTAGCCATCAATCCGAGTTAAATTGGGCTTCCTTGACTCCTGCATGGTCCTCAGCACATTACAACCCTTTTTGGGACTCAGTTTCTCCATCTATAAAGTGAAGAGCTTTTAAGTTCCTAGCTATTATTTAATCGGACTGAGGGACTCTGCATGAGACATGACCATTCTGAGAAGGGGCCCCTTCTCTAGGTGTGTCAGCTTTGGTGACATTTCTCAGGCCCCCGGCCTCACTGACAGTGGAATAACCTGGTACCAGTCTTCCTGGCTGATCCACTTGCAATCATGCACTTTCCGTTCCAGGCTATGCCAGTCTGTCTAATGTCCCAAAGGCCCCTGAAATGAGGCTGCTTTCTGGGCTGTTGGCAACTGGGCGAGTCAAACCGCAAACTTGGGCAACACGAGCTTGTCTTCCTCTGCTTCTGTGTTCCTCGTTAGGTTCTGGCAACAAATGATTCATTTAGAAGGTGATGGGGATAGGCAGTGATGTTTGGAGCATTTCTTCCTTGATCACTTAACAGCCCTCTCCCTATTTGATTATGCTATTGGCAAAAATAAAATTATGATGTTTATGCAAATTATGTTTGTATGATCATGTCTGAAAGAGTGTGTGGATCAAATTTTCTAGCCAATTTCTCTACATGCAAGCTTTTAAACTTTTCTTTTAATGTTGACAGAAGATGCTTTTAGCAATTGCACTATGACAACTTTGAAGACAGCAGGGGGTTGGGAGGGGAAGCAAAATCATTCCCTATAAGGGCTGACTAAGAGGGCTGGAGTTCAAACCAGAAAGGAGAGGGTGAGGCCCAGGCTCCATCTACAGAACTCGTCAGGGCTCTCTCTGGGTCAAGGAAGCAGGTGCCACTGGACCCTGATGGCTGACATAAACAACCAGCAAACAGAGGCCAGCACAGCTAATCAGAACTATCTAGAAGTCTGAGCTGTCCAGAGATGGAATGGGCTGCCTCAGAAGAGTATGTGATTCCCAAGAGAAGAGGGCACCATGATTCAGAGAGGGGAGGCATCTTCCCAAGGTCACCCAGCTGGTCAGTTGAAGTGCTGGGACCAACAGCTAGAACTGGAAGCTAACACTTCTCTGGCCACATAGTAGTGCCCAGAGCCCAGGAAGGTGGCAGATATGTCCTTTCCAGTCAGCGTGTGCCCCTCCCACTGGAAGGTGTTGGGTGGGGTGATAACGACTCCCTTTCCTTCTGACACCTTTTCCTCAATGATGAAAGAACACAGGCAAGGTTGCAATCAAAGCTTTTCCTGACTGTCAACAAGCAGAACCCATCTGATGAGCCTCTTCAATATTTATTTTCCCAGTAGAACTGAACAATTCTGAAGAGGCACAATATTACGTTTCTTAGAAACTTCTCTGAATACATATTTATCAGGGAAACCTGAATAAACTAAGAAGGGCTTAGACCTATTTATTTATGTGTTCAGTCATCTCTGGGGTGTGGGTTATGCTGGCATGAACAAGAAGAGACAGTAATTAGATTGCACTTGGACTGATCCCCTGCTCCAGGGATGGGATTAAGGCCTGGCTGCCAGAGCTTTTGGTCTCCCACACTTGTGATGTTGGTCCTTCAAGTTTATGACTATGGGATCACTGGTTCCCAAACTTGGCTGCATATGGGAATAAACCTGACAGGTTTAAAAAAACAAACAACAACAACAACAAAAAAACCTGAAACCTGCATTCCATCTGCAGAGATTCTGATTTAATTTGCCTAGGAACAGCGTGGCATTGGGCCTTTCACAAGCCTGGGTGATCCATTGAGCAGCAGTTTGA
The DNA here is from genome assembly GCA_963574415.1 of Tarsius wallacei. NCBI lineage: Eukaryota > Metazoa > Chordata > Mammalia > Primates > Tarsiidae > Tarsius > Tarsius wallacei. Next base: position 44,980 of record CAUYQG010003279.1, read on the forward strand.
GAACTTCTGATTTAGATTATGAACCTGTTGGAACAAGCTACACTCATGGATCATCATTCCTCTTTCCCTGTTTTTTAACCAAAGGTGAGTTGTACAGGTGTAAGGAGAGAACACCAGGGCTGAGGTCTAGGTTCTGAGCAGTCACACAGGGCTGCATACAAGAGGGGCCCATGCTTGTTTTTAATGCTGTGCTGTAGTTATCTTGGAATTCCGAATCATTTTGAACAAGGGGCCAGCCTCAAATTTTCTTTTTTTGAGTCAGAATCTCACTCTGTCACCTAGGCTGGAGTGCAGTGGCATGATCGTGGCCACTGGAACCTTGACTTGCTGGGCTCAGGTGATCCTTCTGCCTCAGCCTTCCAAGTAGCTGGAACTACAGGAGTGCGCTGCCATACCCAATTAATTTTTGAGTTGTTGTAGAGACGAGGTCTTGCCAAGTTGCCCAGGCTGGTTTCAAAGCCCTGGGCTTAGGCAATCCTCACCTCTGCCTCCCAAAGTGCTGGAATTACAGGTGTGAGCCATCTCCCTGACTTCAAGTTTTCATTTTGCACTGCTCCCTGCATATGAAGTAGCTGGTCCTGGAGAGGGGACTTGGGTTCTGGACCCATCTCTGTCTGAACAACTGACTTGCTGGGCAAAGCCTTCTTTGTCTTTTGATCTCCATTTTCCTTTCTGTTCAGGAATGAAATCAATCAGCCCCAAGGACTTTCTAGTGGCCCCTTCTGTTCCTGTCTGCATACAAGACTACCTAAGAAATAGTTAGGTTGCCTGCAGTCAAACACAGGAATAGCCCACAATGACTGGTTGTTTCCAAAACCACATGTTGTTTGAATTTAACTGGGCTCATTCTCTTCCCCCTCCCCCCAGACTGGTTTGTGTGCTCAGCACTGAGCCTACTCTGATATGGGACAAAAATTACTCATGAGGGAACATTTCCATCCTCACTCCCTTCCTCGTCTAAATGAAGAGAATTCCTTCTTTGCCTGTTCAATTTCTCAGCAACCCTTTTCTGCCTTCTAAACAGAGTTCTGCCTTTGCCAACTCAAATCCTTGGCTTTCGTATTGCAGAATTGCATGATGGCAGAAAGACTGTGGTCTAAAGAAAGGAAAGTAGGAGAATTCCACTAGGAAGAAGAGAGTTGTTCCAAGAAGAGAATAAAAGGGAAGAGAGGGTAGGAAGGGAAGGTGATAAGGAAAACTTTGGATTGAGATTGAGAGTGGGGGAAAGAGAAAGATAGTTGAGGAACAACTGCCAGGTATGTGGATATTGAGAGTGGCAGATGGGGAAGAAAGAATTTGTGAGATATTTTGCTATGCATTGAGAATGTGCCCTGCCCTCCCCACATTCACACATACATTCCCTTTAGAGGCTTCTTAAGAGGTGTGCTTAAACCATAGCTGCTCTCAGCTATATTTTTCTGACAGACCACAGAGTCCTTGAACTGATCCTGCACAGAGACTGGTCCATTTGGGACCCCAGTTGTATTTGGAATATACATTTAAGCCAGAGTTGTGTGGACATGATAGTTGATTGTGAGCTGGGAAACCTTTTGCCACCTAGTGTAGGCATTTCATAGACCAATGTGCTCCCAGAGTAGGCAAAGAGTTTAAAAATGGGCGTCTGAAAATCGGTCTAGTTCATCCCTCCATTTGAACTTGATTTTCTAGAGAACCCTTCCAAGTTACTTCCCTGCTTACTATACTTCCTATAAAAAGGAATGCACTACCTCTAGAGAAAGCTTATTCTAACCATGTAGATCTAGTGGTGAGAATTGTCTGCCCAAGTTCTCAAATGTTATTATTGGTGGTGTAAATTTTACAGCCTCTTTGGACATCTCTCTGTAGTCTGCCCACAATTTATAACATTCTACTCCTTTGTATTAGTAATTCTGCTTCTAGGAAATCGGCATCAGTCATACTCATATACAAAGAACATGTCCAAGGATGTTTAGATAGAAGAACTGCTTGTGACAGTGAAAAACTGAAGCAACTTCCATGTATGTCCACAGGGGATAGCCAATCAAACTATGGTGGGCCTAGATTGTGGGATAATTTATATGCTTGTACTAATAAGAAGAAATTTCCAAGACATATTCAAGGAAGAGTAAGTTGCAAATAATAAGTTAGGAATGAGCTCATGTATATATATATATTTTCAAAACTACCTATACCTGCATATGAATTAAAGATATGAAAATATATAGAAAAGAAACATATACAATTGCTAACAATTCATTAAATCAAAACCACCATGAATTACCACTTTATACCCATTTGAATGGCTATTATTTTAAAAATAACAAGTGTTGGTGAGGATGTGGAGAAATCACAACACATATTCATTGCTGGTGGAAATGCAAAAGGGTGAAGCCACTTTGGAAAACTGGCGGTTCCTCAAAAGGTTAAACCAAGAGTTACTATCTGACCCTGTAATTCCACCCCAAGATATGTATTCAAGCAAAATAAAACATACAGCTGTATAAAAACCTGTACATGAATGTTCAGAACAGCATCATTGACAACAATCAAAAAGTGGAAAGAAGCCAAATGTTCACCAATTGATGAATCTATGAATAAAATGTGGCACATCTATCTGGGGGAATATTATTTGGCAAGAAAAAGAATTTAAGCACTAATGCAGGCTACAACATGGATGAACTTTGAAAACATTGTGTTAAGTCAAAGAAGCCAGTCACAAAGAACCATATATTATATAATTCTGTTTGTATGAAATGTCCTGGATAAACAAACCAGCAGAGACAGAAATTAGTTGAGGGCTGCTCAGGGCTAGGGTTGGAGGAGAGGATGGCATGAGAGTGACACTGATGACCATTGAATTTCTCTCTAGAATGATGAAAATGTCCTAAAATAAGCTTGTAGTGAGGGTTGTACAACTCGGTGAATATATTAAAAGTCACTGACCTGTGTGCACTTTAAATGGGTGAACTGTGTGGCTGTGTGCGAAATCTATCTCCATAAACTGTTTTTAAAAAATTGGTAACGGTGTTTACATCTGGTGGGGAATGCTGAGTTAGGAGGGAGGAGTGAAGCACTTGCTTTTCCTGGTGATTTATTTCAGGCAGCAAAACGTGATGATTTATAGGTGTGCCATGGAGGCACTGATGGCAGATGGCTGTTGGACTCCCAGCCCTTGGATAAAGGGAGTGTGTCAATTCTGCACCTTCTCTGCCTCTGAGGCCAGTGGCTGTTCCTTCACAGGCAATCCGAGGCCCAGGGGTGGCAGTGCCTGTGCAGGGTGGCTGATTTCACTTTTCCTACTGGCCTCTGGCAGTCAGGAACAGGCAAGGCTCTCTGGGGGGAGCCTTTTTTTTGCCAGGTGGTCTTTCCTGTGCTCTCATAAGCCCTCCAGTGACTCAAGGCAGAGAATGAGTTCTTTTTGGTCTGCCCACTTCTGGGGATCCCTTATGCCAGGGAGGACTGTGAGAGGGGAAGGCTGCTGGGCTCACCAGGGATTCAGCTGACAGAGAGAAGACTGAAAACTCAGAGAAGATGTTAAGTCTGCTGGGATGACAGAGGAGACCTCAGAGAGGCTGAAGTGGCCCTCCCGCTTTAGTGCTGACAAAAGCAGAGACTAAAGGCAAGGTTGACTGGGGCAGGGTCAGCGGCCAAAAAGGGCCAGCACAACTGGGCACCTCTGCTGGCAGGAACCCCACGCAAATCACCACAGCCCTCCACCCACAGGAACCTGGCTCACCTGGGCTCATCTGGCTGATGCAGAACTGCAGCACTCATAGCAGAACACACTGGTACGAGGCACACAGAGGCCACACGTGACATGTGCTCAATACAACTAAAGCACAAAGATACCTCAGGACACACCCAGAGGCACAACACCTAGGCATATCTATCACACAACCAATGCACACAGACCACAGACACACATACACAAATACAACAGTGCACACACCGGGAGGTGACACGGAACAAGAAACTAACGGGTCAGAATAAGTGGGGAAAGTCCTTACCAGAATGTCCACTGTCAAAGGTTGATCCGAGCAGCTGAAGTATGTTTTCAATCCCCAGTCTGGGTTGGACGCCCTCCTCTGTGCCACCTCCATCTGCCCCTCCTCTTCCCTCAACACACGCTCTGGGCCTCTCTCTAGCACATGGTCTATTCCTCTGCACTAGGATTGTTGGTCAACTTGTTTGCTTTGCTTTCCTCACTGGACATAAGATCCTTGAAGGTGCGTTCCATGTATCTCTGAGTCTCTGGCACTTTGCAATGTCTGGCATATAGTGCAGGTTAATGTACAATGAATGAATAAGTGAATGAAGCTATCCAAGTGTATATTAGAGAAAATGTTCTACTGTTATAACTATCAAAGAAATGCAAATTAAAAAGAGATGCAATTTTACACCTATTAAATTAGCACAAATTAAGAAATATAATTATCACACCCAGGACTGACACAGTCATGGTCTAAGCATGGCACCCACACATTGCCAGGGGCAGTGTGTAAATTGGGTGCAACCCCTTTGGAAAGCAATTTGATAATATGTATCAAGAGTCATTAAAAGGCTCACAGCCTTTGGTGGAGTGATCCCACTCCTGGGAATTTATCCAAAGGAAATTACCAAGAAGAAGGACATTTGCTGACTGTTGTTGAAAGTGTCTCTTGTGATCACAGGGCCCTAGCTTCAGAACCAAAAATTGGGATACACACGCTTACCCATTCGACTCGAGGATGGCTAAGAAGAGTAGTCTCAGAGAACTGATGACAAGGGCTGACCATGACTTGCATCAGGAAAAGCAAAAGTAGGATGCACATTCTGTGAGGTCAGGGACCTAGCCCACAGTGCTTTCTGCGGCATCCCCAGGTACTAGAGGAGTGCTTGGTACACAGTGAGGTAAATACTGAGAATAAAAAATTAAATAATGGTTAAGTAATATATACCTTAATACATTTAATCATTATATATGCTCTTATTTATTTAGCTATTCTTTCTGAAACACATTTGTATATATATTTAACCAACACACACATATACACTCACACTCTGAATAGAATGTTCTGTAGCCATCAAAGATGATTAACATGCAAATATATTGAAGATACAATGTTGTAAAGAAATGAATTTTCTTCTGCATAAAAAGGATTTGGGTGACAGAAAATGGAGGGCTAGAGAGGTCAAGCAACTTGCTCGTGCCACACAGCCAAGAGTGGGGCAGCTCTGATCCAAGCCGAGGCCTGCTGGAATTCGCCACTGGGCTTTGCTGCCTTCAGAACACCTTAGTTGTTCTACAGATGCGGTATCTGAAGCTCAGAGTTTAATCCTCTTACTTGAAGCTGCACAGCTTTAAGTGATCGAGCCAGGATTCAAATTCAGGTGTGTGTGAATGGATGCTCGGGGTTTCAACTCTGTGTGAGTGTCCCTCAGAGAAAGGTGAGAGCAGTTTGGGGAAAGATGGTGGGACTAAGGGTGATCCTTCCTTGGATGGTATTCTAATAGTGTATGGGGGTCTGTAGTCAACAATGGCTGTCCTGCTCTGTTCTGGGATTCCGGAGCCCTGTCTTTGCCTCTGATCCTCCCTTTTGCTCTGAATAAGCTCCTTTCCCTCTCTGGGCCTCAGTTTCCTCATCAGCATGACAAAGTGGCTGGAATGAATGAACAAGTTTTCTGGGCCTTTCACTCAGAGAGCAGAATCTAAGGCCTCTCCAGGGAGGGTAAAATGTTGCCTCTGCTTTTGAGAACATTGGAAGACTCCAGATGGTTGTTGTCAGCGATGGAGGAAGAGGATCCGATTTTCTCTCTCCTCCCATAGGACCCTGAAATGTAATTGAAGAGCACTGAAGCCTGCAGACCTCCTTGGAAGAGCCCTATGCCGAGTCTGAAGGGGGAGGGGAGGGAGAAATTCCGCAGAGAGCTGCTGAGAGAGCCTTGTCTCACTCAAACCACTGGTAAAATCAACACCCAGGAGAGGACAGAGTATTCAGTGGCAGAGGAGAGCAAGAGGGCGGGGAAAGGTGTGGGGGGCTGTCTAGGGTGGGACTAGGATGAAGCGAATGAGACACTTATATCCTATGTGAAATGTAAGAGATCACCACCCCAAAACCCAATAATCAAGATAAATACAATTTTAATGCAGTATTTTTAAAAAAATCAAAATTAACACAACAAGAATGCATGGTGAACAAAATATCAACATTTTAAATAAAGACAGGCTGTTGTTTGCTTGTTTTGTGACCCTGCTTTATTGTACAACCAGAAGAGTTGATTCTGATCAGCCTGCCTGGCTGTTGCTCCTCTCCCTTGTGGTTTTATGAGGGTTGATGATGGCAGGAAAATGGATTGGGCAACACAGAACTTAGTATATACAAAATCATGTTATTTAATTGTAGAGCTTTTGTTACCCTTATCCATTTGGTTTGCAAGATGGGAGGGTATTTTGGTAAGTGTATATGGGACTGCACATTTTTTCTTTGCTTAGACTCTGGTGTGGCTCAGCTTGTACTGGGCCTGGGAGTCCTGAGGTTCTGGGGTCCTGAGGGTCCTGGATCCTGGTCTTGGGGCCCTGAGGGTCCTAGGGCCAGGGATCCTAAGGTCATGTAGTCCTGAGGGCCCTGGGGTCCTGGTATCCTGGGGTTCTGGTGTCCTTAGAGTCCTGAAAGTCCTGAGGACCTGGGTACTGGAGTCTAGGGGTCCTGAAGGTCCTAGGGTTCTGAGGCCTGAGGTTCCGAGGTCTTGAGTCTCTGGAATCCCGAGGCCCTGAGGTTCTGTGTCCTGGAGTCCAGAGGTCTTGAGGGTCCTGGGGCCCTGAGGGTCTTGATCCTGGACCTACGATCCTAAGGGTTTTGGGTCCTGGGTTCTGGGGCCCAGGGGTCCTGGGTCCTAGTCCTGAGGTCCTGAGGGTTTGGGGTCCTGTATCTTGGTTCCTGGAGTCCAGGGGTGCTAAGAGTCCTGGAGTTCCAAATCCCTGAGGTTCTGAGGTCTTGGGGTTCTGAAGTTCTGAGGTCTTGGGGTCCTGAGTTCCAAGGGTATGAAGGTGTGAAGAGCATGGTTGAAGTGTCTGCTTGAATAAAAATGTTTTTCCACAAGTGTTTATTTGTGAGTCCTTAGGAGTCCAAGCTTCTTTGTAGACATAAACACACCATCTTTTTCCAAAGATGTATTCATTTTTTTGTGTGATAGGTAAGGTACTTTGAAAAGATAAATAAATTTACTTTTTTTGGGGCAAGTATATATTTTCTCAGAGAAAAGATACTAAAAGATTGACTACAATTTTGTGACAGTTCAAGATTTTTTTTTGTTGGTACAATAGGATACTTGTAGTGAAAATGTTGAGAATGCTGATAGAGTGTATTGAACCCAAGGGTGCATGGGGCTGGGGTTACTTGGAGGGAGCAGGAGTGTCCCAAAGGAAACTCATCTGGTGGGGAGGTGCAGTACACCTGGAACTGGACTCTGGAACCAGAGGGCTCCTCCTGGTCTGGTCTTCCTCCATTTTGTAGTCCTACAGATGCTGGTGGGAAGGTTGGAAAGGCACTCCTGGGGAGACTTATCTGGGTCTAATGGGGCCTAGTGTCTTGGGAGGGTGTAGCTCCTGATTTGGGAAGAAAGCAGGAATCTTCCTTCTCCCTAAGTATAACTTATAACCCCAGAGTATCACAGAATTGTGGAGAGAGAGAGTCCTGGGCATGTTGACCCCTGACACAGGAGGGTGTGAGTCACCCCCTGGCTTGAATTAATCTCTCTTTTTATTTTATTTAAAATTTTAAAATAATTTGATTTGCAAAAAGTTTTTAAAAGAGTACCAAGTTCCCTTGTACCTTCACCCAGTTTCCCCAAATGTTAATATCTTTCACACTCATGGTATCATGATCACAACAAAGAAATTAGCATTGATACAATACTATTGATTTACTCACAGGGCTCATTCCATTTTTGCCAATTGTCTACTCATGATCCACACTGCATTTAGTTGTGGTACTGTTTTTGTCTCTTTTAATCTGGGACAATCCTCAAGCCTGTATTTCATGGCTTGGACACTTTGAAGAATACTGGCCAGCTGTTGTGCAGACTGTCTCTCCACTTGGGTTTGTCTGATGTTTGCTCACAATTAGACTGAGGATGGATTGCCTCCCTGACAAGAATCCTGCAGAAGTGATGCTGGGTCCTTCTCAGCTCACCCTGTCAGGAGGCACTTGAAGTCCACGTATCTTGGTTAAAGTGGTATCTGACAGGATTCTCCACTCATCTCTCCTTTTCTTTACCTGAGTCATCCCCCTTCAACTACTGGCACAGCCCAGACAATTGATCCAAATGAATGGGACCACCCTTCTCCTCTGAACACACACAGCACTTCCTACCCAAAAGTCATTTTCACGTTTGTTACCCAATTTGAATTCCCATCCTGGTGATAGCCCCACTTTCATAACAAGCTCACCCAGTCCTTTCAGTTTACTAATGGAAATAGAAACCCATAATTGGAAGAAAAGAAGAGATCATAGTGTTTGGGTTTCTTCTGTAGGCCAGGAATGTGCTGGGCACTTTCATACACTGCCCTGTCTTCTTCAAGTCTTTTCAGCTCCCATGGTTTTTCTTAATTGTATAGTAGATGGTGCAGAGTCTTGGAAAGACTGGGAAAGCTATTGAAGGTCACGGAGCCAGGACATAATGTGCTCCAACATCCAGGTTTTTCCATTGACCTTTTCTTAACACTCCAGGGTGGGGTTTTGCCCAAGGTTACTGAGTGATTTATTAACTGCTGGAACACAAACCCAAATTCCTGGGTGATCTCCCTAGAGAGAGTTGGGATCAATGAAATAACGATCATCAAATGTATGTAGCCCTTTAACATAGGCAAAAGACTTTCAGTCTTTATGACCGACCTATAAATTTGGTGTCACTGTCTCCATGTGGTAGATGACGCTGAAGTGCAGAAAGGTTATATGTCCTGCTGGAAGTCTCACCTAGCTTGGGGCAGACCTGCAATTTCCACCTCTTCTGTTCCACTCCAGGACCCATGTCTTACTGTGGACATGCCTCCTTTTTAGAGTAAGGGGTGCCAGGCCTACGAGGGAGGGATTGTTCATCTGTTTTAGAATAACCAAGATCCCTCTGGGGGTTGCCTAAATCCACAGGTGGTACCTTACAGGTGATTTGCATGCTTCATAAAAGTGCAATTTATATGAATTATAAAATTTTATGTGATTTATAAGACCTGTTAAATATGTGAGGGAGCTGGCTGGGCCCATGGATCCCTCTGCTCTCTCAAGTTTGGTCAGTCAGCAGTTGGCCCTTTATAAAAGGCTGCTCTGAGCCTTGCCCTGGGTTTGGGCTGTGGTGGTCTTGCCCTCATGCCAGTGAACCAAAGTCCCAGGGATCTAAGGGTAGAGAGAGGACAGAAACACCCACAGAACCCTAAGGCCAGGGTATGACCAGAGATGCAAACCCTGGAACATTGTGGAAGGCTTCCTGGAGGTGGTGGCACTGCAAAGGAGTCTTGAAAGGAGACAGAATTTAAGCAGATGAGGTTTGGAGCTGAATGGCAGCCCCAGTAAATGCAGGTCATAGGAATGGAATGTGGGTTCCCTGGAGTCGAGAAAGGAAGGAAAGTTGATGTTCTGGCAGCTCTTGTTTCTCATGGAATTGAGTCCTTGGGCAAGGCTGGCCAGATGCTCAGCACATACTTCGACACAGAGTTTGAGGACAGAAAGGAGCCAAGAAACACTGGCCTACTGTGTCCAGCCTGGACCATGAAACATGCCGCTCATCAGCACTCCTGTACCTGGGAAAGGAAGAAGAGGATTCTGGCTGGGGAAGAAGGAAGGAGATGGAGCCCTGTGACCATGCCCAGGAACCCTGAGCATGATGTTATGAGGAATACTCCATCGGCAAAGGGAAGGAGGGTGTACTTCTACACCCGCAGGGGTGGACTGGGACCACATACCACAGTCTTTCTAGAGGCAGAGATCAGAACTAGCCCCTCTAAGCCCATGCAGATAAAAGATTATGGAGTCTTTTGACCAAAAAAGAGAGGGACAGGAGGTGAGGTGCCCAGTGGCTCTCCTGCTGAAGCAGGAACAGACAGGGTCATGGTCTCAGCATGTCCTATTGGTTTTCAGGCCAGATCTCTTCGGCCAGACTTCCCTGTTCAGGAACCTGGGCAGCACACTAGAGCCTCTCCCTTCTGTGCCCTTGTACATCCACTCACTTCCTGGACACTCCTCAGACTCAACATGCCTACAATGAACCATTACCTTTGCCCAAGCCTGCTCCTGTCCCGGACTCTCAGCTCAGAGGTGGCCCCTCTGGCCCCTGAACCAGAAATACAGGCATTTTCCTACATCTTCCTTCTGTATCAGCCTCTACTCCTATATTTAATCATCAAGTCTGTCCCTTTGCCCCTGACGCATCTCTGGAATCCCCCCTTTTCTGTCCACCATCACTGGCAAAGACATCCTTTCTTGCCTTGATCGGTACTTGAATAGCCTCTCTATTAGGCTAGGGTCCCTCTGCTAGACAGGCCTTCACACTGTCACTGGAGCACCCTTCCCTATCCACATCTGGTCCCATGTCTCTCACCTCCATGAAACTCTTCAGTCACCCCTTGGTTACCTGCAGCATCAAGAACAAGCCCCAGGACCTGACATTCAAGTCTTTTCAGACTTGGTCCTGCTGCTTTTGTGGTATATTCTTCAGTCATCTTCAGATACCTACTCTATGCCAATGATATACCAGATGTACTTGCCTTGTAATCTCACGTTGTTTCACTCTCTCTGGCTTTCCCAAATGTGATTGCCTTTCCCTAGAAATGACATCCCAGTATGTCTCTCTGGAGAACTTATATTTGTCCTTTAAAACAGCTCTTGTGACACCACCTCTCTGAAGTATTCCTTGACTTGCCTCAGACATCATCATTCTGCTGTCTCTGCTGCTTGTACCTTAGCACATATTATATTCCACTATGATTATTGTTTGCGTGTCCATCCTCTCCATAGCCTGTGAGGTCCTTAAGGGCAGGGAGCAAGTCTTTCTTCCTCTCTCTTCCTCTCTCTCCCCTTCCCTCCTTTCTTCCATCTCTTCTCCTTTCCTCTTTTTTCTCTTTCTTTCTCTCTCTCTCTCCCTCTCCCTCTCCCAGTCTTAACCTTCTAGTTATTAATTCTTTCCTGAGGCTTACTGATGTACCAGGTTCTGTTCTAGGGTTTGTATATACTCAGAGGCACTATTCCAGACAAGGCCCTCACTGTAATGAAGCCCACAGTTCTCTGGGTACATGGACTACCACTGGTCATCAAATAAAGCTGGACAGTCTCAGGGAGGAAGAAGTACTCTGAAGAGAGCAGAGTAGGGTATTGAGCTGAGAGCAACCATCAGGACGGGGTGGGGTAGGGGAGCTCTCTCCTGAAGAGGGTACCTTTGAGCCAATACCTGAATGACGAGGGATTTAGCTGTGCAGGGACAGCAAGAGGAAGAGCACTCCATGGAGAGGGAATAGCTTGCTCAAAGGCCCTGTGGTAGGAATGAGCGTGGTGGACTAGAGGAATAAACTGGCATGCCCAGAGAGAAGTGAACAGGAGAGGTCGGCAGGGCTTTGGGAGGTGAGGGCACAGGCCATTCCTGAATCCCTGTCTATCATGGTGTCTTATGAGCCCCAGCTAAATTGGGACCCGAGTGCCAGAGTGGCTAGCAACCTCCCCAATGGGAAGTGAGGGGAGCAGGGAGTGGCTGTTTACACTGTGCTTTTTACCTGGCAGACAGCTAATGTCCAACCCATGATCAAGTGTCCCTCACACAGGAAACTTATTTATACTGGCAGATGCCCTGGTGGCTCTTATCCTACCTGTGAGGTTTATACCTCCCTGACTGTCACTCTGGTGCTAGGAGCACACGCTTGTGTCCTCCCCGGCATCCTGAGGAAAACCCTGCCTGGGACTGCCTCAGTCTGTCCTTTCTTCTCTGCAGCTGGGGTCCTCTGTGTTCAGGCAGTGGCCAAACCATGGCTTTCTCTGGAGACCCAGCGATGGTGAAGGGCTCTGGTCTGCTTCTGCCAAATCACCCTTGCTCAGCTCAGGGCCTTTGGCATTTCTGGAAACTTCTGTTGTTGGGGGAGGACATCGATGCAGGTCAGTTCCCATCCTGGGGTGAGTGACCTTGTTCTTCCTCTGCCCTACAAGCTCTTTCTGTATCTACGTGTAAGAACGTTCTGCCTGCCTTTCAGGCTTTGGCTCAGACATCACCTCCTCAAGAGGCCTTCTTGGCTGCCCTTCTGAAGTAGCACTCCCAATACCTACCTTGTGCTATTTTCCTTCCTGACTCTTCCATCCACACTTACTCACTGACAGGATCTATTGCTAAAATGCAAACTCCTTGAGGGCAGAGACTTGTCTCTTCTGCTTAACACTGTTATTTATCTTCAGTGCCCAGAGCAGTGTCCATCCAGCACATAGGAATACTCAGTAAATATTTCCTAAGTGAATTATAGTGATTTTCTATTTTTTTTCTTTTTTGGTGATTAATATGCATGGATTTCTCATCAAAGAGCAGATTGTGTCAAACTTTCAGAGTGCCCGGCTCTGGTGTGGCTCAGAACTCATTATCTTTCAGCAGCAAGTTGAGAGATTCTTGGACAGAGATTTAAACAAACTCTCAAGTTACCGCTTTGACCCAGCTAACCTTCCGGTGAGTTCAGAGTCATAAACCATTATTGTCTCTGCAGGCGGGGAGTACTTCGGGTGCCTCTTGGCACCTGGCGCCTCTGTCTGAATTAGTAGCTCATTCTCTCTATCTGATGCTGGGCCAGGAATGTGTGAGTCTGCCCTTGGCATCTTTAATGGTTTTCTGTGACCACAGAAACAGGTTTTTGTTTATTTGTTTTTGTTTTGTTTTTTGGTTTTTTTTTTGAGTTGGAGTCTCACTCGGTCGCCCAGACTGGAGTGCAGTGGCCACTCCCGGCCACTGCAGCCTTGACCTGCTGGGCTCCAGCGATCCTTCCGCCTCAGCCTTCCGAGTAGCCGGAACTACAGGCACGCACTACCATGCCCGGCTAATTTTTTTTTTTTTTTTGTAGAGATGAGGTTTTGCCTGCCCGGGCGGGTCTCGAACCCATGGGCTCAGGCAATCCACTCACCTCAGCCTCCCAAGGCGCGGGATTACAGGCTGAGCCACCGAGCCCGGCTGTTTATTTGTTTTTAAAGCCCCAAAGAACCAGCGGATGAAAAGGTCTGGCCTAGGATTGTGGTGTGGTGTGGGACTGTTGGCAGAACCTGGACCACAGTCCAGTACCTGGACTCCTAGCCCATTGTTCTCCCATGGCATCGGACTTGCTCTGGTCATCTGAAGACCATCTCCCACCCTCAACGTTTTGGTGCCCATTCCTGCCATTTGCTAGCTGTGAGACTTAGTAAAATTTGCTTATGAAACTTCCCCTTTTTAAAGTTGTAATAAAATACACAAAACACAGCACTCACTGCATTAACCATTCCACTCACATTGTTATGCAACCATCACCACCATCCATCTCCAGAATTATTTTCATCTTACAAAACTAAAACTCTGGAAATGTTACTTATGCAAGTTCTTCAAATGTTACATGAGAATAATAATGATGATGATGCTCACTGCACGTATTTTTGAGGGCAACTGAGGTAGAGTACAAGTCTAAACGCTGTTCATATCAGAAGCTCTGTAAGTGGTTGTTAAATTTGAGTCTGATGAACTCAAGTATTAAGGCTGGTTTAGATGAAGCTTATTAAGCAAATAAATCAAATTCTTCTACAGATTCTTCCTGAAGTTGTTCTAAAGGGAGTTGTTTCAAAGCTTTACTCTATATAACAATGAAACATGGGACAAAGGTAGGGTTCAGAAAAGCAGGCATAATTGTTGCATGGTTTTCATGGCCAAGTTGCAAGCTGCATGCTTTGAAAACAGAACAATGTTTTTCAACCCACGTGGTAGTATATACACAGGCACATTGTTACTTTGTGTTGTTTTTATTGTGGTGAAACACACATAACAAAATTGACCATTTAACCTTTTACAGCCGAGTGCATTAAGGACATTCGCACTGTTGTGCTACCATTACCATCATGCTTTCAAGGTCCATCCACATTGTGGCATCAAGCAAACCTTTATACACCAATATTTAAGGAAACACGATTCACAGTAGCCAAAAAGTGAAAACAACCCAAATGCACATAGATGAATGGACGGATAAACAAAATGT
>CAUYQG010003282.1:0-16028 GCA_963574415.1 Tarsius wallacei
AAAAAATTGGGAGGAGATGCATGTCAAAGCCATACATACACATTCATGCACAAAGGAAAAATGTTTTAAAAATAGATGAACTAACAAATAGTCAGAAAAGTTTTAAAATTTAAAAAAATTGAAAATTAAAAAAAACCAAACAGAACAAAACAAAAATCAAAAGCAAAGACAAAAATAACCTGTCCTCTTGTTGCAGGTTCTGTAATTGTTCCTCTAATCAGATCTCTCCTGCAGAGCCACCTCTATCACTATCTCCTCAAGCAATGAAGAAAGGAAGGAGGAGGGGTAGTGAAGGTGAGTGGGGTTACAGTCCTCCCTTCCCACTCTCATATGGTCAGGGAGATCTCTGTTGGGGATGTACAGAATAGTCTCTTCCCCAGGTATGTATTTTCATGAGGTTGCTCTAGCCAGGTCTATCCTAGAATGGGGTTCTTCTATCGTGACTGATGTCCAGGCTCCATCTGGGTTTGTCCCTCTCAGTCGTGGCCCAGCTGTGTGGGTCTGATGTTCAGAGGATTGCTGGGGAAGAGGGGGTTTGGGTCAGCCCCAGAATCACCACTGATCTCTTTGGAGTTATTTCTCGTCCTTTTCTCACCACACCCTTTGTCCCACGGCTGGATCAGGGTAGGCGGTGAGGTGCCTGGAACTCAGCACTCATCAGGTCGCTCTGAAGTTTGTGCTCTCAGGATATTTCCTCTGGACCACAATCCATCCCTGAGTAGTTGAATATGCCATTCACAGAGATCAGATCTCTGGGCTCCATCTGCAGCCCCTTCCAGTGCCTGAAGCGGTGAGGCAAAGCCCTGAACAGTCTCTCTCCTACTTCAATGGTGAGGGAGCACCTGGGGCAACAAGTTGGGGGTGGGGGATGAGCTGGGTGGAGCAATGCAAATCTCTGCCTGTAAAATGGCTACAGTGGGCAGTTCCTCACCAGACATGTATTCCTCTCTCTGGATTCCCCCATGCTCTCTCTCCAATAATCAAATCCTGCACTCCAGTGGTCCAGTATGCCAGGTGATAGTGTGCGCCAAGTGCCAGGTGCTGGGAATCAGTTGGATTCAGCAGGCTTTTCTTGGGCATGTTCCTGCAGGCAGCAGACGTTTTTGCGGTGATCTTGTGAGCTGTGCTGTAATTTTAGGGCAGTGGGGGTTTGCAGTCTCCCTCAGAGGGGGTACCTGGGTGCAAGCAGCAGAGTATCCCCTCCCACCAGCACCCACCTACTCATGCAAAGACTCTTTATTGTCACTTGCCTCCATGGAGATTGTTACAGCCTCACCTGTCGGCTGCCATCTTAAGCTCCGCCTCAGGTTCGGTCTCTTAATATAGTCATACACTTCCTGAAGGCTTTATTCTGTATTTTTACATTTCCTTTCTATGCTTTTAACAGATTGGGTTAATTCCAGATTTTGGTCTTCAAGTTCTGAGATTGTTTCTTCTGCCTGGTTAATTCTGCTCTCCATGCTTATCAGCTTATTATTTATTTCATTTACTGTATTTTTATAGTTTGCATTTCAGCCATTAGTTTCTTCACATTTTTATCTTGCTTTTCTTGGTCCTTGTTCATCCTTTCCATCCATGCCTTGATCTCTGCATTTGCAGTCTGAGACCAGTCAATCTGGGTGCTCTTCATTGTTTGAGTTCCAAAGTCTGTATACTCATGGATTATCCTCTTTGCCTGTGGTTCTTTTTTGGCCTTTATTCATTTGTGGGTTTTCTTTTTTCTTTATTTCTGTTGTTCAGTGAGAAAGGGAGAAGTTTTCACTTCTTTTTGCTCAACCCCCTATTCTCCCTTGAATAAAGCCTCTGGACTTGTTCAATTTTTGGAACTGGATTAGAGCAAGGGATCTATGTTACTCCCTTGCAGATTTGAGATTTAAATGAGGTGTGTTAGGAGCTGCTAAGATTCAAAATCTGTTTTACAAGATCACAATGTTTGCTGATTGGCATGTGGTCGCCTAGGGGTCTATTTTGCACTACCTTACAGTATGTCCATACAGTGAGAGTGTACGTATCTCCTCTGGGTGAAAAATAGCATGAAGGAAGGGAAAGGAATTAGTAAAGAGAGAATGTGGAGGGGTGGCAATGGAGAGAACAAAGGAGAGAAGGAAAAAGATACAACCCAGCAAACAGGGAGACAAGCAAAGAGAGAGAGAAAAAGAAAGAGGGAGAGAAAACCAAACCAAAACAGAAACAAAAACAAAACAAAATTAAAAAAAAAAAAGAAAGAAGAAAAAACCAAACAGCACAAAAACAAGAACCCCAAGGAAACTAAAACTAATAATATGAGGAAATTTTCACACTCATATATAGCCATATTGGACAGAAAGAAGGAGAAGAGGCAAAACAGAATGAAATGTCTACTCCTGACATGCTATATTAAAAAAGAAAAATAGAGTTGTGCAGATACAAAAAACTAAAATAAACAAATAAAAACTCCAAACAACAACAACAAAAACTATGTAATTCTTGAGCAACCTCTTTCTGAAGTTTCAAGACTTCATATTCCTTATAGGAGGAGCTTCCAACTATCAAATCTGTCCCTCTGTTCACCCCTTGCCATTGTGGAGGGGCTAGGTGTCCCCAGCTAATCTGCCTATGTTTAGCCTCTCCTTGTGTGCTGATCTTAAAGTTGTCCACCTGAGTCACATGTCTCACAAATCATGGGGGAAAGGGTGTAGAGTCACTTTAAAACTCACCCCTATTCATTCTTGTGAGCGAAGACTGGGTTCTTAGGTTGCAATGCAGATTGCAAATGTTTCAAATCTAACCCCCTGTTTACTCCATAGAGTTGGGGAAAGGCTGAGAACTGCCTCCAGCTGATCTGCTTATGTTTAGGTCTCTCCAAGTGTGTTGCCCAGAAAGTTGCCCACTTGAGTCACACACCTCGCGGATCACTGGAAAAAAGGGTGCTGGGTCACTTTAAAACTCACTGCCATTTTGCTGTGATCAAGGACTGAGTTTTTTTCTGCAGGGCTGCCAGGCAGACCACAAATGCTTCAGCTGGGGGATGGGGCATCTGGGTCCCCTTGATTACAATGGTATATTTTCTCACAGTTTGTGTTGCTGGTATCTGACCTGGGACAAAGGTTGCAGCAGCAGGTGGCACCTGTTGCAGGTGATTTTCACTGTTTTAATCCCTTATTTTTTCCTTTCTGGGTGGTGCTGTAGAGATGGTGCCTCCCTCTGGGCCAAAGAGTGCATTGAGGTCTGAGCAACTGCACTAGGCAGCTGCCTATGCAGAAGATCTCCGTCCTCTCCTTTCCATGTCTCCACCCAATCAGACATTCACACAACTTTTGCTGTCACATAGGGTGAACGCTGGTCTCTTCACTCATTCATTTATGTGGAGACTCATGCACTCCAACTGACTCTGTTGCCATCTTGGAATCCCCCAACACCCTCATTTTCAGGCTCACCTTAGTAGTAGAGCCAAGATAGAGATTAACTTTGTTAATTTATAAAATACATATCGTACCCTTTATTTGGAGACTTCTCAAGACTTCTCAAAACTGCTTTTCTTCAGAAAATTAGTAATAGTAATTTTAATCTTCAAATTTGCCTGTTTTCCTTTGTTACCAAGTTTTGTGTGTGTGTGTGTATATGCACACGCATGTGTGAGCACACATGCTATTAACAACATTTCATCTCCTGTGCTTATCTATCTCGTCATTGCCAGAAATATTATGAAAATACATTTAAATCATACTGGAAAATTAGCAAGGTCAAAAATACTCTTGTTTGCTTTACTGATTTTAGAGATCTAAATATATTATGAATTTCTTTCACTATTATGTATTCTTTAAATCTGACTTATTTTTGAGCTTTAGTACCATATTTCTGTGTGCTGGTTAACTTTACTCAAATGTCCTAAGCCCAATATTGCTAAAATTATATAAGTTATTTATCACTTTTACTTTCAACTTTATTGACTTCCCAATAATAACTTTTATTATTGTTAAATTATTAGCTGCTCCCACAGTTTTAAACTACCATTAGAGCATACCCATACTTCCCTAGGGGAACTTATACTTCTGACAGGACATGATTAATAATCAATTAATTAATAATTAATTAATTAATAATTAAGCAATAATAAAAGCAAAAACAGCAAAGAAAACTATGTCTGATTCTGGAATCATCCTGTCAAAGGCAAGGATGGATAACCTGGCTTCATTTTTGATTCCTACATTCTCCGCCTGTATTTAACCATAGGACTAAAACTATCCCTCCACTTCCTAACAGCTCTCCTAAAAATCTGCCACAAGTTAATTTTTCAGTAACTTTGGATCTGAAGTATTTTATTAGCTATTGAATGGTCTTTAATATTTAGTTTCTCTTTCAATTTCAACCTTATAATCCTGTAATAAATTATATGTTCAAAGAATAATTCTGATGAAGAGAAGATTATTTTTTCCTGTTTATCTTGTCTACATTGGGTGAAGCCAAAATTGTGTTCTCAAATTTCCGTTTCCAATGTGTATCTCAGTGTTCTGTCATCCTATGTCCCAGTCAATGTGAGACTTTATTGCTTCCACTTTGTGCCTTCATGCTTTCTTGCAGCGGTGTCCACACACATTGTTTCTGTCATTTGGAACATATTCCCACTACCCTCTTACCTCTCCATCACAGTCACAGGTAACCTTATTCCACCAAGCCATCAAGACTCCCTTTGAATTCCAACTTCTCAATGCAATCTCCTTGGCTTACGCTCTCTGTACTCTCGCAGTTATAAACTGCCATTGCAACATATCCATACATCTCTAGAATTTATACTTCCTCCTGGGCATTAATTATCTATCTTTATTTTCTATAATAGCCTCTAAGCATATATTATGATTCTAAAAGAACATAAATCATGAAAATATTAATAAATCTGTTTAAAATGTTTCATGGATCATTATAAGTATTAATTAATAAATAGTCTTACACCTGAATTTTGTGAATACATTTTATTATTTTCTTTGAATAGATTTATATGTAAGATATTACAAAATTTAAAAATAACATTTTTTAAGTTGATTTTCTTGAATTTTCCCAAGACTTCTAGTAAAGCTTTTATTAGGGAGTTATATAGACTTAGCAGGAATATCAAATGAATAGATCCTTCACTGACTTTTTGGTGTTTGTTTGAAAGAAAACTTTTTTGAACACACTTGAAACATTTTGCAAATTAACTTTCAGAAAATAATTTTGTCAATTTATTTTCATGCCAGCAATGAGGAATCAACTTTGATTTTTACATTTTTAACTCCTTTTGAATAATTGAGAAAAAGGTATATTGTATTAATTTGAATTAATTTACTTAAGTTAAATGTTATCTTTTAAATTAATTTATTCAGCAAATGTTTACAAATTACCTACTATCTTTCTATTACTGTGCAGGAGCTCAAGATTCAATGTGTGGTGAGGATGCAAAACAGATATGGGTCCTGCTTTCCAGAAATTTATAATCTTGATAGAAACAAAATTAAAAATAAAGAAGGCACCAAAACAGTTTTATAATTACAAATAATAATAAGTGCTGCACAATATTACCAAAGTTTATAAGATACTGATTTAACCTAATCAGGGACTGAGTGCAATTTTCCCTGAAGTATTATTTATTCTGCTTAATTGGTTATTTAAATTTATTCTTTTGTGAACTAGCTTTTCATTTCCTTTGCCTATTTTTCAACTGAGGTATTTGTCTTTTTCTAATTAAACACATTAAAGAAAATTTAAAGGATGTATAAATCCAGTGTAGTGTCACAGTCAAAAGTAAAGACCAAATTCTTTATTGTAAATTGCTTTAAGTTCAATGCAAATATGTGTATTTTATAGGTTTTTAAAAATATGATGATATTATTTGGATGCTGTTTTTTAACTTTAATAATAACAATCTGTAATTATTTAATTTGTTTACTTCTCTGTTGTCTCTATTCTTTTATTTTCTAACAAGGATATAAGTACAAAAATGTATGACTTTCATTTAGCTTGCTTGTTCCATACATTATTAGTCTTTAAAACAAGTTACATATCAATAAAATATAGTATAAATATTTTTAGTGTATGCAATTCTGATACTTAACATTGTTGACAGTAGTGTGATGTTATATGGACATTTTTGATGGTAGTGTCATATTATATTAAATTTTTCATTGATTTGGTAAAGTTTTTAAGTATAACATAGTTAGTTAATATGTTAATTAACACCACAGTGCATATGTATTTTGTTCCCACTTTCTTCTATATTATCTCCCTAATGTGGGAAAATTGATTCAAAGTAAATTGCTAAATTTTGAAGGTAGTTCATCATGGAAGTTAAACTTGCAGACTTCAACAACAAATTGATTTGAATTCTAGGCTTCATCACTTATCAGTCACATAACCTTGTGCTTCTACTTCCTCATCTTTGAAATGGGGACAATAATGACACATGAAGACACTGGGTAAATTAAACGAATTACTGTATGCTGTGCTTAAAATAGTAGCTGATATGCAATAAGCATTATTTGTGTTCAATGTTTTTGTTGAAGTTGCTCTGCTATTGTATATAAGTGGCTATAAAAAATAAACTTATTATATACAGAAAGTACTGGGATCCCCAAAAGAAAGGTAAAACTCTAAAAGACTTGGAGCTGAGTACACTATATTAAAATAATTTAACAGAATGCAAATTAACAAACAATAAGATGAAAAGCAAATGTTTAACTGTATGAAAGAAACACCATATTATTGTAGCCAAGTTTTGGAGCGATGAGTTAGAACCATGGAAGGGGTAATATTATAAGAGTATACAGGGGGCTGGGCTTGGTGACTCTGCCTGTAATCTCGCGCTTTGGGAGGCTGAGGTGAGTGGATTGCCTGAGCCCGCTGGTTCGAGACCCGCCTGGGCAACTTGGCAAGACCTCATCTCTACAGTAAATCAAAAAATCAGCTGGGCATGGTAGCACATGTCTGTAATTCCGGCTACTTGGAAGGCTGAGGCGGAAGTATCCCCGGAGCCCAGCAGCTCGAGGCTGTGGTGGCCGGGAGCGGCCACTGCACTCCAGTCTGGGCGACGGAGTGAGACGCCAACTCAAAAACAAAAACAAAAAACAACAAAAAAAAACTTGTATGTCTTTAAAGTGCACAAATCGATATATATATATTTTTTTTTTTTTTTGAGTTGGAGTCTCACTGTTGCCCAGACTGGAGTGCAGTGGCCGCTCCCGGCCACCGCAACCTCGACCTGCTGGGCTCCGGGGATCCTTCCGCCTCAGCCTTCTAAGTTGCCGGAATTACAGGCTTGCGCTACCACGCCCGGCTGATTTTTTTTATTTATTGTAGAGATGAGGTCTCGCCAAGTTGCCTAGGCGGGTCTCGAACCCGCAGGCTCAGGCAATCCACTCACCTCAGCCTCCCAAAGTGTTGGGATTACAGGCTGAGCCACCGAGCCCGGCCACACCATGCTTTTTTACACTGTGATACTCCACATTCAGTGTGTTATATGAATGAAAGTGATACAAGTACTTTAGAAAGATATTGATCTGCCCTCTTTGATTCAGTTGGATGTGTTTAATGGAGGGAGTTCACCCTTGGAATCATCTAGATGTTTCTTCTTTGAATCGGGAACACAATCCTGTGCCTCACAACGGCTTCCCTTAAGTTGTCTCTTCAACTTAGCTTATCTGATTCCCCTTCACATCTACTGTTTTCTCTCTTACCTTCCATTTGGTCATTTTAACATTTAGTTCCCATTTAACCCTTCTTATTTTTACTTGACTAAAGAGAGGTATGAATGGTTTTTTGTTTTGTTTTGTTTTGTTTGAGGTGGAGTCTCACTCTCACCCAGGCTGGAGTGCAGTGGCACACTCAGGGCCACCACAGCCTCAACCTGCTGGACTCAGGTGATCCTTCCACCTCAGCCTTCCAAGTAGCCGAAACTACAGGAGCACGCTACCACACCCAGCTAATTTTTTATTTATTGTAGAGATGAGGTCTCGCCAAGTTGCCCGGGCTGGTCTTGAACCCATGAGCTCAGGCAATCCACTTGCCTCGGCCTCCCAAAGTGCTGGGATCACAGGCTGAGCCACCGAGCCCGGCTGAGGTAAGAATCTGAATCCACGGCAATGTGGAAATGGCCTGCAGGTCCCATGAAGACAAAACATGGCTCCAGCATGCACTACAAACAGGCTAACATTGTCCATCTTTTCTTTCAGGACCTGCTATCCTTTGAGTTGTTGGATATAAACATTGTCCAAAAGTTGGAGAGAGTGCCCTACAACACCCCTGTGGGTAAGAATGTCACTTAGTTCATCTGGTTTATTATCAAGCACAAAATTACCACAGCTTAGACTCTGGTAAAGTTAGTGTTTTATTCTGAGAAAACATATGGCCAGGATTTCCCACAGTGGGATAGTAAAGCTACACACATGGGTCCATTTTCCTTTTTTTTTTTTTTTAAATTTTCTGTTTTCTGTCAAAAAACAGGTTTGTGCAAGGCTTCCCTGCCATAAAGGGACACTCGTCTCTATTTTTCTCTAAACATTGTATCCCTTTGTTCCTTTTTATTCATGGTTTTGTATCTTGGCCATAGCCTTCAATGCCAAATAATTGTTTGTGATCCTTCCTGCATCAATTGCTCCATCTGAGATACTTACACACCTAGTGGTCTGGAGAAATTCATTACAACAGGCATGGAAGCATACCTGGGTTTATTTTAGCCCTGCAGGAGGCAAGACGCCTATGAACTGCTACTTCTGGACACTGACTATTGAAGATGTAATGCTTTTTCTCCGTTGATGTTTCTCCTATCTTCATTCTCCAGATATGACTCCCTGCATGTCTCCTCTGCCACATGACAATTCTTTAAAAGAGAAGCCAGAGTGGATGTCCCTGCACTTCCCCCCACCTAGCAGGGTGGCACCTGGATTGTGATTGCCAGACTTGACTAGTTAGAAGTGCTCTTCTTGGCCAGGTGCGGTGGCTTAAGCCTGTAATCCCAGCAATTTGGGAGGCTGAGGTAAGAGGATTGCCTGAGCCCACAGATTCGAGAACAGCCTGGGTAGCTTGGTGAGACCTCATCTCTATGATAAATCAAAAAAATCAGCCAGGCGTGGTAGCATGCGCCTGTAGTTCCAGCTACTTGGAAGGCTGAAGCAGAAGGATCGCCTGAACCCAGCAGGTCAATGCTGTGGTGGCCAGCCTGGACAACGGAGTGAGACTACAACTCAAAAAAAAAAAAGAAAAGAAAAGAAATGCTCTTCTTCACTGAGAGTGGATGGAGGGAGAGTGATCTTTTTGTCAGAAATTCTGATCATGTTTGTGTTCCACTTAGAGCATCAGTAGCAAAGAAGCCACTATATTCATTTCTGTACTTTCTTAGGGGCAGAATTACAGCTACATCCCACACTGGAATAGCAGCCAGTTGTGCTGCCTGGATTCTGCAGTAAGGAATCTTCTTGTAAGTTGACAGAGCTCCTCAGCAGAACAACTCCTTCCCCCATTGGCCGCTGAGTTGTCTGCTTTCTCCAAGGGCAACAGTCCCAGAAATAACGGGTAGAAGCAGGAATACCAAACTCAGTTTCTCAAGGTTAAATTCTGTTGTAATAAATACTTTTATAACAGACTTCTGGGTATCAGATAGGTAGAACCAATACCATGTATTTCAAGAACCATCCAAAAATTGAAATTCTAGTGCAAAAAAAATAATAATATGGGAGAATCTCTGTATTTATTGTAGTGAAATTTGACCCATGTCTTTAAATATGATTCATCCAAGATATCAAGATATTAATAGAATAAATAGAAATGAGGGAAAAATATGATTTGTCTCACTTTTGCTTAAAGAATATATCTATTTTTTTCATACGTTTGTACAAATGAATAACAGAAAGGTCCAGAAGGACTTAGACCAAAATGTTCACAGATGTTACTCTGGTGGGATTCATGGGTAACTTTTGTATATCCTTTTTGTCCTCCTCATCCATGATTTGCCGATTTTCTCCCATGACTGTGCATCACTTTTGTAAAGAAGAGAAGGAAAGTAGGCATACAGTCCTGTGGTACTCACTACCTTAATTTTTCTCTTTTTATAGCACAGTTAGCTGGTATGTCAGTTTTTATGTAAACCTTATCTCATTATATTAACCATTATATAGAGAAGAAAAAGAAAGGAATGGCACCTACTCATTTTAAGATTCATAGTGTTTCTTGGAAGCCTGGGTGTTTCTGCCTATCTTTTTTTCTATTTGGTTTTGCATCGTTTTCAGACTTAGAATACAGTCATAGCTCCAGCAGCAGCTCTCCCCTCTGATTCTTCCTTCTCTGGCTTTCATAATTCTAGCTCATGATCCCACGAGACTTTACCAAGTAAGAATAGTAATAGAGGCTGCTTTTAGCTTGTACCTTAAAACTGGTTGCTTTCATCCTTCAGTGGAATTATCTTGGAGATGAGAGAGAGGAGATTGTCCATTTCGCTGAGGAAGAAATTGTCATGGAGGAGGTAGAGGATGAGCTCAAAGATGAAATTCAGAGTCAGTCCTCTGCTTCCTCAGATGATTACATCATCATCCTGCCTGAGTGCTTTGATATCAGCCACCCCCTGGGGGACTCCATGTGCAGTTCTGTGCTCTCGCAGCCAGGCCTGGAGCAAGCGACTGAAGGCGAGCCTTGAGTTGAGGCTGGGCAGGAACCAGCCAAGACTGAGGAGTCTCCCTGGAAGGGAGAACCAGCCACAGGAGCACAGCATCAGTGACATCCTCATGGCCTCACAGACTCTGGAAACAGTGTCCCTAATCCCAAAGGTAGTGGGGCTTCCACCACCACCGAGGTACCAGCCACACCCCTCTCAGCTGGGGTGTTCTTCAGAGGTGCCTATAAAGAGTGAGGGAACCAACTCAAAACCTGTGTTTTCATCAGCATAGGAAAAGACAATTTCCCATAGTAAAGTCTGAATTTAGATGAATAAAAGTCACATTTCCCAGTATCTGTGGATTCTGGATTTAAAGAAATACTTGTGGCCGGGCTCGGTGGCTCAGCCTGTAATCCCGCGCCTTGGGAGGCTGAGGTGAGTGAATTGCCTGAGCCCACGGGTTCGAGACCCGCCTGGGAAACTTAGCGAGACCTCATCTCTACAATAAATCAAAAATTAGCCAGGCGTGGTAGCGCACGCCTATAGTTCCAGCTACTCGGAAGGCTGAGGCGGAAGGATCACCGGAGCCCAGCAGGTCGAGACTGCGGTGGCCGGGAGCGGCCACTGCACTCCAGTCTGGGCAACAGAGTGAGACTCCAACTCAAAAAAAAAAAAAAGCTAGACATTTCTGTTTATCAACACTACTTGATGTAGGAGGACATGACTAGACTGAAGCCAGCATTCTAGCTTGGCTGTGGCAAATAATACCAGGAGTAGAATGCAGCCCTCCTGATGGAACCCTAAATTCAGACTGTGATGCAGATCAGAAATGTGGAGCCTCTGTAGAGAATTTGACACTGCTGTGCTGTGTTTACTGTTTCTCTGCTGTTGCTATGGTGACTCTTCAACTTATTTTCCATATTGTGTCTGTCTGAAAGGAGCCCTTCTTGCGTATAGCATCATGGTTCCTCAGGAATGGATTTACCAGTTACCATACCAGAAATTTCTTCAGTTCCCAATCAGATCAGAGGAGGAATGCCTTTTTCTTTGCTACTTTCTGATGGAAACCAGGTGTAAATAGGTTATAAGATTCTTGGCAGTTTTTAGAAACTTGGCCTTCCACTTGTTCTGCTCCTCCCTCATGGTCTTATTCTGATCTCTGGCTAAATATGTATTGAGACCTCATAGAGATAGGCATTGTGCTATAGGAGAAAGAACACAGGTTTTGGAGCCAAACCAGTCTAGGTTGCAGCCCCATCTCCACTTTTCCTGACTAGCAATTCAGCAGGTTTATAATGTCTGTGAGTCTGTTTTCTTATCTATAAAATGTATCACTGTAATAGGATTATAGAATTAATTTTTCTAATTTAATAAGCATTCATCTTGCATTGTATTTCTGGACAGTTCCTCCTTACCACTTAAACCATCTGTAAAACTTCCCAAATGCTGTTTTAAAAAGACTTCAAACATTGTGAACAGATTACCACCTGCCTCAATAATAGCTTTATTGTGAATTAGGAGATGCTAGGTGCTTATGGATGCTGCATCCAACCAATAGCTCTTTTGCTTTTAGAGCCCAGAGGCTCATCAGGACTTGAAAACAGCAGACAGAAGAGTTATAACCACTCAAGGTAATAACCTTGTGCAGTCTCTTTTTCAGAAGCAGGTAAATATCCTAGAATTGCTTCTGCTTAGACTTAGAAGAGCCTCCCAGAGCATATGCCGATCTTCAAAGAGTAGAAAGGAAGAGCCCTCATTCCTTCTTGTTCCTATTTCTTCTAAACCTTTTGAGCAACTCTAAACAAACGACTAAAGCTGATGTTTAAGAGTGTTCACATTCCAGATAAGAAAGGAGTGCCCTCAAATTCGCCACACCCTTAGTGCCAGAGAAGGAGGCAGGAAGGTCAAGCCCAGTATACACCAGAGTAATTTTTTCTTAGCTCCCTCTCTGCTCCCAATCACCTCAGAGCAGTGTCCGGAAAATCACATTTCCATTGCAAAGTGTTTTCTCTGAGATAAGAATTGAGCAGATGGACAGTTGATATCCTGGGGTGCCCTTGACCATAAGTATTTTCAGCTAGGACTGAAAGCTGTCATGGTAACCAGAGTAGTGTGTTTCCGGCAGTGCCCATATTTTGCAAAGTAGAGCTGGGCCCACCATCAAACCAGATCTGTAGCTGTAAAACTGATAAGAAAACCACATTCTCATTTTACATCTGCTTTTTTCTCTCAAGGAAATCTCGTTTTCTTTCAAGGATTAGAGTTAAGATTGTCTTGTAAGGAGGTAACGGTTTGTGTTTGGGGAGATAATTTGGATTTCCTCTACAAGCACCACCATGGGAGCAGCATTGCTGGAGGACTGGGTGAAGGGGGCTTTGTCTGTTGCTGCCACTGCATACAAGGCCCTATTTGCTGGACTCCCAGTCTTTGTACAGGTCAGTGTGTGTTTTATTTTCCTGACCCTCAACTCCAGGTCACAATGAAAGCAGTGGCAACTGTCTGGGTCGGAGAGTAACATGGCATTGTGGAAAGAGCATGGGCTTTAGTTAACACACAGTTCTGCCACTTTTTAGCTGTATGACTTTAGCCAAGTTACTTAGGGAGGAAAGGAGAAGGACCTAATGCTTGTTGAGGACCTACTTTATGTAGAGAGGAGCTTAAACCACCTGTAAATTCCAGGTATTGGCACTACTACATGAGTAAGACATCCGTTCCTGCCAAAAGACTATGGGAAACAGGGATGTACACAGACACAGTTACAGGGAAGATACCATGCCAGTGCTGTCAGACAGATGGAATGCCTCAGCTTGGTGGAGCCAAGGAAGGCTTCCTGGTAGGTGATGCCTGAACTGAGTCCTAAAGGACAAAATAAGTATTCACCAGGAAAGAAGACTAGAAAGGGTATTGTATTCTGGCAGTCTTACCGATCAAAAAAAATTTTTTTTTAATTTTTAAAAAGGGCATTTAATTTAAATTTTTTTTAATTAAAAAAAAGAAAGACTGAGTAGCCAGTAAAAGGACTTGGGAATGGAGTGAGAACATGGTCTGAGGAGGAGAGTAAGAAGAGAAAAGACCAAATATGTAGGCAAGATGCTGCATTAAGGGGTTTGGATTTTGTTTTAAGGCTAATGGGAAGAGTTATGGAAGGGTTTTAAGGAAGTGATTAACATGATCAGATTTGTTCTTAGTAAGATCACGTGTTACAGGGTGGAGGCTGGTAGAGCCAGTAAAGAAATCCATATTAGAATCCATTTACTGGTAAACAGGAAGGGTAGAAGAGTTAATTAAGAGATAGTTAGCCAGGCGTGGTGGCGTGCGCCTGTAGTTCCAGCTACTTGGAAGACTGAGGTGTAAGGATCGCCTGAGCCCAGCAGGTCGAGGCTGGGGTAGCCATGAGCAGCGTACCACAGCACTCCAGCCTGGGTGACTGAGTGAGACTCTGACTCAAAAAAAAAAGAGATAGCGGCTTTCGGATGCCGATTTTTCCGTGTTCATCGTATACACAGCTCTACTGCAGAGATGGTCAACGTACCTAAAACCCGATGAACTTTCTGTAAGAAGTGTGGCAAGCACCAACCTCGCAAAGTGACGCAGTATAAGAAGGGCAAGGATTCTCTGTATGCCCAGGGAAAGAGGCGCTATGATCGGAAGCAAAATGGCTATGGTGGGCAGACAAAGCCAATTTTCCAGAAGAAGCCCAAGACTACAAAGAAGATTGTACTAAGGCTGGAATGTGTTGAGCCTAACTGCAGATCCAAGAGGATGCTGGCCATTAAGAGATGCAAGCATTTTGAACTGGGAGGAGATAAGAAAAGAAAGGGCCAAGTGATCCAGTTCTGAGCTTTGGGATTTGTTTTTTGTTTTTAGTTTTGAGGGGGGAGATGCTAAAGCTATAGAAAAATTACTTGTAGGAAAATAAATACAGTGATTTTTCACTCAGACCTTTTATGTTTGACCTATAAGTTGCATGTTTAATGTTCTAGATTTAGGAAATAATAAATTCTTTGGAAGTGAAAAAAAAAAAAAGAGATAGCAATGGCAAAACTTGAAGCCCATGATTGAGTGTCTAAAAAGAAGTCAAGGATAAATCCCAAGTTTATGTCTTAGGCAATCTCAATAGTACCATTAATTAAGACAGCACATGCTGAGGAAGAATGTATTTGAGTAGTAGAAGAAAATTCGATAAGTGTTGTTGGACAGTGTTGGGTTTGAAGCATATCCAGATAAAAGTAAATATAACCCAGAGTGCAGTTAGACACATGGTCATCACTGGGTATCTGTGAGAAATTGGTCCCAGGACCCCCCACAGACTCTAAAATCCACAGATGTTCAAGGCCCTTATATAAAATAGCGCACTGTTTGCATATAACCTATGTACATCATCTTGTATCCTTTTTTATTTTTAAGACAGGGCCTTGCTCTGTCACCCAGGCTGAAGCACAGAGGTACAGTCATGGGTCACTGCATCCTCCAACTCCTAGGCTCAAGCAATCCTCCTGCCTCAGCCTCCCAAGTATCTGGGACTACAGGTGCATGCCACCACGCTCAGCAAATTTTTAAAATATTTTGTAAAGATAGGGTCTTGCTATGCTGCTCAGGCTGGTCTTGAACTCCTGGCTTCAAGCAGTTTTCCTACCTCAGTCTCCCAAAGCACTGGGATTACAGGAGTGAGCCAGTGTGTCCAGTCCATCTTCTACACTTTAAATCATCTTTAGGTTACTTATAATATCGAATACAATGAGTAGTATTGAATAATAATACAGTTAGGTATGGTTGGGTATAATAATGCTATGTAAATAGTTGTTATACTGTATTGTTTAGGGAATGACAGGAAAGAAAAGTCCATATATATTCCTCTTTTTTCCCTAAGTATTTTCGATTTGTGGTGGGTTGAATCCATAGATATGGAACATATGGATATAGAGGGCTGGTTCTATCCATGGATCATGGGGAAAGTTTTGGCTTGCAGATAAAGTTTGAGAGTCACTTGTATTCCAATTATAGCAGGAGCCATGTGATGGGATGAGATTATCTAGGAAAAATGAGGAAGGCAATAAGCAGCCTTTAAGGATCAGGGAAAGGAGTACCTTGCAAAGAAAACTGAGAACTGAGTTTCCAGGCAAGAGGGCAACAGAACAGGTTGGATTGTGAGAGTCTCCACAAAAGCTAGCGTCCATAAAGACTCTCTGTGTGAATGAGTGTGTGCCAGTGGGTGAGTGAAAGTCCGTCTGAGGGAAGACTCAGGATCATGTACCCGGGGCTTCCTCTGGAGTTGACTGCAACCCACCACTGCCCTGAGATTGGAGACCTGGGCATGCAGGATCATCTGCTGTTCTTGGGGCTCTCTTGAGAGGAGGCAACAGAGAACAGCCACCCCACACCACCTGGCTCCTGGCCCAAGAAGCCATCACTTGCAGTAGCGGACTGGGCACAA
>CAUYQG010003283.1:0-30828 GCA_963574415.1 Tarsius wallacei
TGCACCTGTATTTCCGGCTACTTGGAAGGCTGAGCGGAAGGATCGCCGGAGCCCAGCAGGTCGAGGCTGTGGTGGCCGGGAGCGGCCGCTGCACTCCAGTCTGGGCGACAGAGGGAGACTCCAACTCAAAAAAAAAAAAAAAAAAAAAAAAGATAAAACGTTTTTGGCTACTTTATTACATTGTACTACATGTTTATATTTTATAATAAATATAAATATTTCTATAAATGTCATATTACAAAATATAATTATAAATTAATATTGTGAATATGAAAATTATTTGTATAGTATATAAATATGATAAACATATGACATATATAACAATAAGTTTGTCATCAAGTAAAATAAAAAATATAATATTTTATTATATGTATTCTCATTATATATTTAACTATGCTTATTAAGATAAATAAAATAATTCCATATGAGAGAATTTATAGTAAAATATACTGAGCAACCTGAAATTCTCTGAAAAGGTAGTATAAAAGTAGTCATGATATTTTCCTTTTCTAGATTTTTGAAAAATCACACATAGTATTCTACGGGGCATCATGCTTTCTTTTTTTGTTTATAAAGGAGAAAATTTGGGAGATGATTCAGGAAATGGAGACGAGAAAGAATAAATTTTACACTTTATTGAGATACAGGCAAAAGTTATTTATTCTCCTTGCCCAGAATCCTGCAAATAAGAAACAAACAAGTTTCTGACACGACACAATTTTCTGTTTATTCATTAAGTGACTATTTAATGAATGTCTACTATGTGCTAGGAACTGGGCTAGGTGCCAGAGAACATAAACAACAGAGTCTATGCTTGAATGGGACTCGTGAAATAGAGGGAGTGAGATATGGAGAAGACCGAAAATAAACAAGTAAATAAGATAATTTCAGATAGTGGGAATATTAGGATTGAACAATATGAGATAATATGCTGAAAATAGTGGGCACACTCATCTGGGTAATTTGGAAAGGTCTCTCCTTATTGGCAATGTTCAAACCGAGCCCTGAATGGACAGAAACCCAGCCTTCCTACGAAATGACCTTGATATTTACAGTTTCACTTGTGGGGCTCTAGTTACCTTCCCCTGAATCTGGGTGGGCTTGTGACTACACTGGAAGTCATTTTGTGTGACTTTAGAGGTCAGATCATAAAAGGCAATACAGATTCCATCTGGGTCTGTTGGGACACTAACACTTGAAATCCAGACCCCATGACACGAGGAAGCACAGGCAGCTACGCAGAGTGGCTTCGTGTAGGGATTCTGATTGATAGCCCCATTGGAGGCTCTCACCAACAGGTAAGATCAGCTCCAGACATGTGAGTAAAGGAGCCTCCATGTGATTCCTGCTCCCACTGTCAACTCACCCAGCCTTCGAATCTTTCAGCTGAGACACTGGATATTATGGAGAAGAAACCAGCTGCACCCTTTATGCTCTTCCCAATTAATGACCCACAAATCTGTGAGCACAATAACATGGCTGCTCTTTTTACACTATCAAGTTTTGGGTGGTTTATTTCACAACAGTAGACAACTAGAATAGGTACTTATTGCTTCTCTTTGGGCAGGAGAGGGGGCTATTCAAGTTCTAACACTACCGGGTTAAACAAGTCAACCTAATGGGATCCTGGGTGGGGTCCAAGTCCTTTACTACCAAGAAGAATGGGCAGGTTGGGACATTCCAACAGGCCAAGTTGGGTAAAAAAGAGGCAGGGGATTCCACTCCAGTGCAGTCCTCACTGGTAGACAGCCAACCAGCAGCTGTGTGCCTGCACTCTCTTCATATTGGCTTTCACATTGCCCTCCAGAATGTGACAGCTCTCCAACAGGACTTCATCACAGAGCTGAAGACAGGCATTGTCTTCGTGTATTCCAACCAAACTATATCACTTGCCATTCCTCCAGAGTAGTCTGCAAAGCCCCAACTCAAAGGGTTTGTTCAAGCTATTTCTGCCCATGCCTCAATGCCCGCACACAAATGTAACCTCCCCAGCTATTAACCCCATTTGCAGTTTACAGCATAGAGATTAAAGAAGACTTCAGAAAAGATTCTGCCTGATTCAAATCTTTACTCAGCAACTTATTAGATCATGAACATATTTCTTAAAATGTCTAAGTTTCAAGTCTTTTGTCTGTAAAATGGGGATGATGGTAATAGTACATATTTCATGGCAATATTGTGAGCATTAAATGAGCTAATTTGTGAAAACATTGAAAATAGAACCTGGTCCATAGTAAGCACTATAGTAAATATGAAACATATATATATATATTACACAGGAAATATATAGGCTATATATATATCAGTATGTATACTTATATAGGTATACATGGGATATATACATAATATATGCTTATATATAGTAAATATATATACAGTGTGTATGTGTGCATATATATATTTTTCCTTAAAGCCCTTGATACCTTCAATATTATATTTATTACATCATAGCCATGTGGTTATACATATTCTTTATCTACCTACCCTGCAAACTCATTGATGCTAGTGAAGGAAATCTTAGTTGTTGTTGTTTAACATGGAACCAGAGAAATGCTCTGTCTCCTGCAGAACAGGGCTTATTCCTTCCTGATCTCTGTGACCTCAGAATCCAGCACAGACTTGTCTATTGTAAGAGCTCTACGATGTTGCTTGAATTAGTAAATTGCTAAGAGATCCATCCTGGATGTGTCAGTAGGATGTGCAGCCTAATGCTATGTTGTTGGAAAATCAATTACTTCTTTCATGAGTTCTCTGACTGCGTCGTTTAAAGTGGCAGAAGGTCTGAGACAAATCCCAGCGATCCAGCATGTTAGCCTCCAAGAGGGAGCTGAAGCCAGAGAAATTTGAGTCAGTCATTAAACACGAACGAAGGGCTAAAGCAATAAGACCTTCTCTCGTGCTGTGACATCATTGCCCATCCATTTATATGGGCGAAAACGATTTACCAGTTGTCCAGGAATTAATAATAATAATGATAATAATAATAAAACCTCAACCTCTCCATACATCTAAGAATGTAAACGGCCCCAGGAAATGACTTGGGTGTTGAGGTCATTTCCTAGATGGACTTGAAATTTCATTTGTCGTCAATTTCAAGGCAAGTGAAAAGAAACTGGAAACTTGATGTGGATGGTTCTGGGAAGTGAGGGGGACAAGGGCACCATACTTAAACCACCCAGGGTCTGAGTAGGAACTTTTGAAACATGACATTATAAGCCTGGGACCAGGTCTGTCTGCAATGATAAGACCCTTGGATGTGGACTATGTACAGAGAAAAATCTCCCCACGAGGAGTGGAGACCAGCTGCTATGGCAGGTGATAGTATAGATTCACATTCATTTAAATAGTTTGAAATACACACTCTCTGCCAGCCAATGCTGAGGACACACAGATCAGTAAAATCTCTGTCCTCAAGAAATTTCTAATCAAATGTGAAAGACCAGTATACAAGCAGATAATCATCAGACATGTTCTAAGTGTGGTCAGAGAGGAAAGTAGAAGTGCTTCAGAAACACAGAAGAGAAGCTGGATCTAACCTGCAACATGAATAGCTACTGCCAACACGGGAGGGGGTTCTTTAATTATGATATCCCATCTACCCGCCACGGTGAGCTTTTAAAATCGCAAATGTGGCCATATTATTTTCTTCTTATAATGCCTTTTTATAGTGGTAACTCTTCTGGACTGAATGTGTTTTCTCCTAACTAATATTCCTTGAGGACTTACCATGTGCTAAGTTCTATTTTAAGTATTTGATAAATAGGCACTGACATTACATCCATAGTTGTTTATTAGTTATATGAGGTATCTTATCTCATCTTTGTAGACCATTAAAGGTATTCCATGATGCATCTGAATGTGTTTTCTCCTAAGCCCCAATCCCCGATGTGTTGGTATTCGGAGGTAGAACCTTTGGGAGGTGATTTGGATGAGGTTAAGAGGGTAGATCCCCTGTAATGGGATTAGTCTCCTTATAAGAACAGACACCAAAGAGCTCTCTTGCTCTCTCTCATTCACTCTTTCTGTCTTGCCATCTCTCTCTCTCTTCCTCTGTCTCTGTCTCTGTCTCTCTCTCTCTTTTGGCCATGTGAGGACAGAGTGAGAAGGCAACTGTCTGTCAACCAGGAAGAGAGCCTTCACCAGAATCTGACCATTCTGTTCCTTGATCTCAAACTTCCAGGCCTCAGAACTGTGAAAAATAAATTTCTGTCCTTTATAAATCACCCAGTCTATGGTATTTGTTATAGCAGCACAAGCCCACTAAGACAATAATTTAAAATAATAACAACTAATATTCCTTGAGGACTTACCATATGCTAAGTTCTATTTTAAGTGTTTGATAAATAGGCACTGACATTATATCCATAGTTGTTTATTAGTTATATGAGGTATCTTATCTCATCTTTGTAGACCATTAAAGGTACTCCATGATGCATCTCTGATCCATTTCCTGCTCCTTTTTTTTTGCCACTTTCTCTGGTGAACCTTGTACCATAGGCATACTCAACTGTGTAGCAGTTCCCTCCAAAGCCTTCATCTTTGGGCATATGTTGTTCTGTCTGCACTGATGGTGCCTTTCTGCACCTTGTTGACTGGATCTGTAGGTAGTCATCCTTCAAAACTCAGTTGACTGGTTGCTTCCTTTAGGAAGTTTTCCCTTGCTCTTCAGGACAGAATTCACAGCTCTGGGCCTTTGCTTATGCTGCTCCAGTGGCCTGAAATGCTCTTTTTCTGGTTGCCATCAATTTATCTTTGAAAACTCATCTAGAATCACTCCAGGTGTGAAGATTTTGCTGACCTACCCGAGAGAACCAATCATGTTTTCCTTGACACTCCTACTCACTAAGACTTCTCTTGTTCCACCTGTGACACAGAACTCTGAGCTCCTTGAAAACAGGAGATCTGATTCTGTCTTCAAATTCTCAACCCTTAGTAGATGTTTGGGAAATGAATAGATGGATGCATTTATCACATCACGTTGTAATTAGTCTGCCTGCGTACCATTGTAAACCACTGTACATCGTGAGCCTTTGGAGGGCAGGGATTTGTTCCTCTCATCTGTTCTATCCTGTCGTTTTCTCTCTCCAGCTCTGCGATCTACACTGAGTAAGTAGGAGGCAATGCTTGTTAGAAAGGTGAAAAGACTAGGAAGATCCTTCTGCCTGAATTTAGGTTTTTAACCTTACACCAAGTGAATTGACACAGTTAAGGGTCCATGTTGAAGTCAAAAGAACATTTTACAAGGGGCCCTAAGCTCTCAGCTTTAGACCTAGCATCTTTACTGTGACCTTGGTCAGTCACTTACTCAATTTGAATCTATTTTCTTAGAATAACTTGTCAGTTAAATTAATAACATCTAGCACACATGGTGGTTTTGAAGATTAAACAAGACTGTATACATAAAATGCTTGGCACTTAAAGGTGCTCAACCAATGTTAATTTCCTTTTAGTCAGTTAGTGTCATAACATGGCTTCAATTCTATTAGTTCCTTAAAAGCAACATTCTGTAGGTCTTTGAGCATTATAGACAATGTCCCTCAGTCAGCTGGACATTAAATGTGCCCTTGAAACTTGATACTGGACATTGCCAGAAAGATATTAGCCAATCCCAACCTACACTATTGTGGGATCTGATGGCTTTGGAAAGAAGATAACACCTGACTTTTATGCAGATAGAGGATGACTGTGCCCTGGAAGAAAGTGTCAAAACCTCAACTAATGCCACTTGGAAAGGACTCAGCACACTGAAGCTGGGCATTCAAAGGCTATTATTTCTATGCCAACATAAGAATTTATTCAGGAAGTTACCAAGAAAAAAATCAAATCTCATAACAGTGAACTCCAAGGGAACTGGAAAATTCTCTAGCCCTGCTGCTTGTATGTGTTCAACAGTCATGAAGATGGAAAGAAAGGTATATTTGTTAGAATAGTCTAGGTAATGCAGTGGTTACAAATAACTCTAAATTTCCAGTTACTTAAAACAGCAAAGGTTTATGTCTTATTTATACTACATGTTGATTATGTGGAAGCAGGGTTCTGCTCCATGTTTTTCTCTCTCAGGACTCAAGACTGATGGAGTCTCCTCCAGATGTAATGTTGCCAGTCATTGTGGCAGGGGGATAGAGATCATGGTGAAGCATGCACAGAGTCTTACAGTTTCTGCCTGATAGTGACATACATGATGTCTGCACACACTTCATTGTCTAAGCAGGTTACAGAGCCTTACTGATTTCATAGAATGAGGAACTAAAATCTTACTGTCAGCTCTGAAAGAGGAGCACCAGAAATATCAGTGAACCATAGTAGAACAAAAGGATTCAGTAGAATAGAATATAACAGAATAGAGTATATTTAAGAGGTATTTGAGAAATAGAATTAACAGAATTTGGGTACTTATGGGATACAGGATAAAAAGGAAGAAGTCCAGGGTGATGTCTTGGTTTTCCATTTGGATGACGGAGTAAAGATGGTGCAATTCATGGAAAAAGATAGGCTCAGTTTGGGGCATGTTACATTTGCTCTGTCTAAAGACAATCAGGAAGAGATGATACATAGGCAGTTGACTATATGGATCTGGAGCTTAGGAGAAAAAATGCAAGCTGGAGATAAATATTTGGTGGTCATCAGCTCAGAATTGGTGGTTGAAGTTAAGGGGGAGTGGAGAGAGTAAAAAATAAATCAGAAGAGTATGTGTTGGTAAGGATGTCAAATGACTGAAATATTTATGCAATGATGATGAAGTGTAAATTGATATAACTGCTTTGAAAAACAATTTTCACCTACCTAGTAAAGATGTGCAAACCCTGTCATGCAGCAACACCAGCCCTGGATGTATATCTTAGAAAATTTCAGAGAAAGATATAAAAAAGAAATTCATAGTAGTATTGATGTACTAGCAAAAGATTGGAAAAAAACCAAATATCCATCAACAATAGAAAGACTGAAGAAATTGTGGAGTGGTCATACAATGGAACGATGCAGCAATACAAAAAATAATAAAACAGCTTCAGAAACAACATGGATGAACTTCAAGAACATAATGTTAAGTAGAAAAAGAATGTTGCAGAAGAGAACATTCAGTGTGATTATTTTTATATAAAGTTCAAATGCTTGCAAAACTGAACACATATGGTAAAACTTAAGAAATAAGTGAAGAAATGATAAACACAAAAATCAGGATAGTGGTTATCTCTGTAGGCAGTGGGTAAGGGATGAGATCCCAACAATGCACACAGGATGTTTCAAAGATGATTATTATGTTCCATGTCTTTAAAAGGGTGATAGGAACAGGAGTATAAATTGTACTTGTTTCCTTTTTTCTACATCTATTTCATAAATGTTCTTTTGCTTCCACTTAATACTTTTTAGTATTCTATTTCTAAAGCAATAATCTAAAATGTAAAAACAAACAAAAAAAATAAAGGATTGAACTCTGGGGCACAATACATTTTGAAGACTAGTCAGAGAACAAGGAACCTTTAAAGGAAACTCACCTAATGACCAGAAACATCCGGGAAGAAGAATGTCATGGAAATGAGAAAAAAGATCCCAATCATGGCTATGGTGAAGTACCTTCTTTAAATGTGCCAAGCACTTGGTTAAACATATTATAAATAGATTTCAACAAATCTTTCAACAATACTATGAGGTAGATATGTTCTCTTAACATACGAGAAAAATGAGACTCAGGGAAGTCAAATAATTTGTCCAAGGTCTTCTATCTATATAAGTGGCAGAACTTGTGCTGGAATAAGGTCTCTTTGACTAACAGTCTGTGCTCTTAAGCACAATGTTATGTTTTTGCTCATCTAAGGGAAGGGGGACTTTGAGTAGGAAGAAGAAATCAGCAATATCAAATGTTGCAAATAAATTAAATAAAATGGGGGCAGACATGCTTCCATTAAATTTGAGAATGAGGAGAGTATTGGTTTCTGTCTACACGGTCAGCAGTGACAGTGGAGTGTTATTAGTAAAAAACAAATTTTATTTTATCAAAGCATAAAGTTGAAGTGAGAAAGTAAAGGCAGAGAGTATGGAATATGCCTGAAAGGAGAAAAATACCTGATAAAGATGATCTTACATTGATGATAACTAGAAATTTGGATAAAGCAGAGACTTATCATTGGGTTGCAGAATCAGGGACAGGATTTGAGTCAGGGAAGTGAGGGATGGGAATACGTGAGCAAGAGGATGGGGAAGTTAAAGACAAGGGTTAAGTATTTTCACTTTCAACCATGATGAAGTAGCAAGGAATGAACTTAACCTCCTAATAAACAACAGACAACAGGATAAATTATATAAAAGAATGGTTTTCCAACATTGGACAACAGGCAGTGCAGGGCTATGATCCCTGAAAAGAATGTAAATAAATATGATGAGCCCTAAAATCGCTCTAGCTTTCTGCCTGAAGGCAATTTCTGACTGTGGACTCAGGAAGAAAGAACCTGAAAGGAGCCTGGGACCTCACTGACTTGAAGACAGCATTAGAGATGAGGAAACTGAGGTACTGGAAATTTTCATGGATGAGCTTTAGAATGAAAGGAGCTATGCAGAAAAAGATATCCAAAAATCTGCATAGGGATTCCCTTAAGTCTTCACTGAATTAAAAGTCACATATGTGTAGAATGAAATGGCACGAGGTCAGGCAAAGAATGACCAGGGTTGTAATCAGAACAATTCCCAGAGCTCCCAGAAGGCAGAGAAACATCCAAGTTCCAACCAGTGAAGATTAGAAAAGACTTAGTGATCAATTGGGGCACTGAGTGAAAATCCTAGGGGAATCATACTTTAGTCATGGGCTGAACAATCTCTACGATGAAGCCTATTCTGGAACTGCCCTAGAAAATCTTAAAAACAAATCTATAAAGGGTCAGACTGATTCACAAACAATTTAACTATCTGCCAATATAAGGCTCAACACTGCTTCAAAGAAAACACCAAATTCCACAATCTCAGTGGTATAATAGTCAAAATGTCAAGAATCCAATAAAAAGATAGAACCATAAGGAAGAAAACATGATTTTTGAGCCAGAAGAGAAAGCCCAAACAAACACTAATCCATCAATAGAAACAGACTCAGAAGTGATAGAGATGACTGTATGAACTAGTAGATGAGGACACTAAAATGTCTATTGTAACTATGTATAGGTATGCAGTGGAAAACATAGAGTAAAAAGAGAAATGGAAGATATAAAGCAGGAGCCAAATTAAATGACTAAAGTTTAAAAAAAAATATCTAAAATGTAAATTTCAGTGAACAAGATACTAGCAGGTTAAATGCGGCAGGAAAAAGGCCAGGTGTGGTGGCATATGCCTGTAATCCCAGCACTTTGGGAGGCTGAAGTGGGAGGAGGGCTTGAGCTTAGGAGTTTGAAGTTGCAGTGAGCTATGATTGCATCACTGCACTTCAGTATGGACGACAGAGAAAGACTCTGTCTTTAAAAAAATCGATTAATTAAAAATTTAAAAAAGAAAAAAAAAGATGTGAATTTAAAGATATAACAGCATAACTAAGTTGAAGCACAGAGAGCAAAATGTCTGGGGAACAAAAAACAGTGTTTATGAACAATGAAACAATATCAAATGAGCTAATAAATATATAATTGTAGTCCTCCTCCCAAAAAAACTGGGAAGAGGAACACAAAAATATTTGAATAATAATGGTCAAAAATTTCCAAATTTGATGAAAATGCTAACTATCCAAATCCAAAAAGATCAATGAACACACCAGCACATGCACACACACATACACACACCCATACACACATTCACAAGAAGGTAAAAATCAGGGATTTAAAAAAAAAATCTTTAGAATGCCAAGAAAAAAAACAAAGATTCCATGTATGTAGGAACAAAGAATGGCACCATACTTCTTTTCAACATTATGAAATGTGCTATATATTTTTAAGTGATAAGCAACAATTTTAAGTGAGAAAGAAAAAATTAAACTCAGAATTCCATGTTGAAGGTAAAAATATCTTTCAAAAATGAAGATAAAGTTTTTTAAGCGGGGCTCGGTGGCTTAGCCTGTAATCCCGCGCTTTGGTTGGCTGAGGTGAGTGGATTCCCTGAGCCCGCAGGTTCGAGACCCGCCTGGACAACTTGGCAAGACCTCATCTCTACAATAAATCAAAAAAATTAGCCGGGTGTGGTAGCGCGTGCCTGTATTTCCAGCTACTTGGAAGGCTGAAGCGGAAGGATAGCCAGAGCCCAGCAGGTCGAGGCTGCAGTGGTTGGGAGCGGTCACAGCACTCCAGTCTGGGTGACAGAGTGAGACTCCAACTCAAAAAAAAAAAAAAAAGAAAAGAAAAAAAAGCCCAACTAAAAAAGCTGAGAAAATTTTTTACCAGTAGCCCTGTGGTACAAAAAAAAAAAAAAAGTTTAAGAAGGTTCTTCAGGGGCTGGGCATGGTGGTTCATGCCTATAATCCAAGCACATTGGGAGGCAGAGGTGAGCCCAGGGGTTTGAGACCAGCCTCAGCTGCTTGGTGAGACCTCATCTCTACAATAAGTAAAAAAATTAGCCAGGCATAGTTCCGGTTACTTAGAAGGCTGAGGCAGAAGGATCACCTGAGCCCAGCAGTTCGAGACGGCACTGCACTCCAGCCTGGGCAATGGAGTGAGACTTTGACTCAAAAAAAAGTTCTTTAGGAAACAAACAAAAAAAAGGTCTCAGGTGGTAACATAAATCTACACAGCCATGAAGTATGCCAGAAATAGTTAATATGTGGGTATACCTTAAAGAAGTTTTTGTTCTCACTTTAAAATCTCTTGAAAGAGAAATTGTTTAAAGTAAACATAATAACAATTTATTGCAAATTTATATGAAAAACAAAGTTGTGACAATTATACCATAAAAGATGAAGGGCAAGGGATGAAACTAACAGTTTACTGCAAACCCTAATTAAACCACTAGAGATTAAAGAGGTTTAGTCAAATAGCCAATAGTGGAGATAAAATGCTAAAAAATGAAATAGTGGAGAGTTTAGTCAAGTAGCCAATAGTGGAGATAAAATGCTAAAAAATACTGAAGTTATTCAAAGAAGGCAGGAAAAGAGGAACAAATCAACCAAGGACAGAGGGCAAGTAGAAAATAAATGGCAAGATGGTAGATTTAAACCCAAAGACATCAATACAATTAGGTAGGGAACCATCCAAGAAAAAGTACTACATACCTCATTGCTGAATATCATTGTAGTTACTTTTGAAGTACTCCTCTTGGGAAGCTATGCACCAATACCGACTGTCATCATTATTTTTTGAGAGCTGACAATTAAGTTCGTGAACTTACGACCGTGCACTTTTGTTGACGGCACTGTACAAACAACTGTATTGGAACAAACTCCCTACTCA
Organism: Tarsius wallacei; assembly: GCA_963574415.1. Classification (NCBI taxonomy): domain Eukaryota; kingdom Metazoa; phylum Chordata; class Mammalia; order Primates; family Tarsiidae; genus Tarsius; species Tarsius wallacei. The sequence goes on from CAUYQG010003283.1 coordinate 11,352, forward strand.
CTTGATCTGGCCCCCAATGACGTTTTTCTTTAACTGAAGATAAAGGAAATATTGAAAGGAGACATTTGATGACATTCAGGACATTCAGGGTAATTTGATAACAGCTTTGATGACCATTCCGGAAAAAAGAGTTCCAAAATTGCTTTGTCGGTGGACTAGGTGCTGGAGTCAGTGCATAGCTGCCCAAGGAAGTACTTTGAAGGTGAATGTAGTGATATTCAGCAATGACGTATGTAGGACTTTTTCTAGGATGTGTTCGCAAACTTAATGGTCAGACCTCATGTATGTAAATAGTATAAATGCTACAATTAAAAGGAGGAGACTGCCATACTGGATTAAAAAAGCAAGACACAACCCTATGTTGTCCACAGAAATCCACTTTAAACATAAAAACATAGATACTTATGGAATAAAGATATGCCATGCAAACACTAAGCATAAGAAAGCTGGTGTGGCTATTTAATATAAAATGAAGACGCCAGAAAAAATATTGTTACTAAGAAAAAGGTGCATGTTATAAAATGCATGGCTGTGTCCCCCCAAATGCATTTGCTGCACTCTAATCCCCAGAGTGATGGTATTTGAAGGTGGGGCCTTTCAGCGGTAGTTAAGTCATGACAGTGGGGCTCCCATGAGTAGAATTAGGACCCTTAGAAGAAGAAACCAAAGAGCTAGCTCATTCTCTTCCCACCGTGTTAGGATAGAATGAGACGGCAATCACTGGCAACTTGGCAGAGGGCCCGCTTAGATCCTGATCGTGCTGACATCCTGGTCTCAGATTTGTAGCCTCTAGAAATGTGATAATTGAATTTCTGCCGTTTATAAATCACCCAGTGTATGGCACTTTGTTATGTAGGGCAGCTTGAACTGACTAAGGTAGGGCATATATGAAAAATTAACAGCTAACATCATATGTAAAAATGAAAGACTGAATTCCCTCCAACTAAGATTGGGAACAAACAGTGAATACCTACTCTTGCCACTTCTCTTCAGCTTTGTATTGGAGTTCTTGTCGGGTGCAAAAAAGCAAGGAGAAGAAATAAAAGAAATACAGATTGTAGAGCAAAAAGGAAAGTGTCTTTATTCACACAGTGTGTGATTGTCCATGTAGAAAATCCTAAGGAATCTGTAGAAGAACTAAAAGGTAAATTTATCAAGCTCACAGAATAAAGATCAAAATAAAAAAGTTAGTGTATGCTAGCAATAAATTATGGGAAATTGAAATGACGAAAAAAGTAAATTCATTTACAGTTGCATTAAGAAAAGATGAAATACTTATGGATACATTTAGCAAAATATAGGTGAGATCTGGATAATAAAGCTATAAAATATTACTGAGATAAACTAAAGAAGACCTAAATAAATGGAGAATTATGTCAAGTTCACGAAATGGAAAATCCAATATTGTTAAGATATTTTTTCCCCAAACTGACCTATAAATGTAGTGCAATTTCAAACAACACCCTAGCAGGCTTTTAGTAGTGATTGACAAGCCAATTAAAAAATATATATGGAAATGCAAAGGGCCTAGTATAGCTCAAATTTTTTTAAAAAGATGAACAACGTTGGAGAACTTTATATCCAAGTTTATGATTTGATGAGTTTATGTGATATCAGGGAAATAAAAGACATGCAGATCACTGGAAAGAGTAGAGTCCAGTAATTGATATGGTCAATTAAAAATTAATTGTATGTATTTATGGGATACAATTTGATGTTTTGATACCTATATGTGTTGTATAATGATCTAATTAGGGTAATTAGTATATCCATCACTTCCTGCATTTATTCTTGCTGTGTGGTGAAAATCGTCAAAAGTCTCTCTTCTAGCCGTTTTGTAATACACAATATTTTACTGTTAACCATAGTCATTCTACTGTGCAAGGGAACACCAGAATTTATTGCGCCTATCTTTTTGTAACTGTTAACTGCTGACAAACAGTTGTATTGTCCCCATCCTTCTCTCACCCCATCCCTCCCCAGTCTCTGGTAATCACTACTCTACTCTCTGCTTCTGCGGTACCAACTTTTTTTTTTTAGATGCCACATCTGAGTGAGATTATGTGCTATTTGTCTTTCTGTGTCTGGCTTATTTCACTTAACATGATAGCCTCCCGTTTTATCGACATTGTCACAAATGATAAAATTTCATTCTCATTCTTTATAATGGCGGAATAGTATTCCATTGTGTATATATACCACATTTCTCTATTCATCCATTCACTCATTGTTGGACACTTACATTAATTCCATATCTTGGCTATTGGACATAGTGCTGCAATAAACATGGGCATGCAGTTATCTCTTCAGCATACGGATTTTATTTTATTTTTGGGTGATAGTAGTGGAGTTGGAGGATTAATACAATAGTTCTATTTCTAATTTTTTGGAGGAACTTTCATACTGTTTTCCTTAATGACCAGACTAGTTTTCAATCTCATCAGCAGTGTATAAGCATTCCCTTTTCTTCATATCCTCACCAATGCTTATTTTTTTGTCCTTTTGATAGTAGCCATTCTAACTGAAGTGAGATGGTATCTCATTGTGGTTTCGATTTGCATTTCTCTGATTATTAGTGATTTTGAGCATTTTAAAATACCCTTGTCAGCCATTTGCATGTCTTCTTTTTTTTTTTTTTTCGAGTTGGAGTCTCACTCTGTCACCCAGACTGGAGTGCGGTGGCATGCTCCTGGCCACCGCAGCCTCGACCTGCTGGGCTCCGGTGATCTTTCCGCCTCAGCCTTCCAAGTAGCTGGAACTACAGGTGCGTGCTACCATGCCCCGCTAATTTTTTGATTTATTGTAGAGGTCTCACCGAGTTGCCCAGATGGGTCTTGAACCCGCGGGCTCAGGCAATTTACTCACCTCAACCTCCCAAGGTGCGGGATTACAAGCTGAGTCACCGAGCCCGGCTTGCATGTCTTCTTTGCCCATTTTAAAATAGGGTATTTCTTTATTTATGTTTATTTATTGACTCTTGAGTTGCTTAAGTGTCTTATATGTTCTGGATATTAACTCCCTGACAGATGTGCAGTTAGCAAGTTTTGTTAAAATTTTTTTTAAATTTTTATTTTGCAGGTTGCCTCTTTCCTTTGTCAATAGTTTCCTTTGCTGTACAAAAGCTTTTACTTTTTATTTTTATTTATTTATTTATTTTTTGAGCTGGAGTCTCACTCTGTCGTGGAGTACAGTGGCATGCTCATGGTCACTGCAGCCTTGACCTGCTGGGCGCAGGGCATCCTTCCGCCTCAGCCTTCCAAGTAGCTGGAACTACAGGCATGCACCACCATGCCCGGCTAATTTTTTGATTTATTGCAGAGATGAGGCCTGGCCAAATTGCCCAGGCCGATCTCGAACTCAGGCAATCCTCTCACCTCCGCTTCCCAGAGTGCTGGGATTATAGTCATGGACCACCACACCCGGCCTGCTGTACAAAAGCTTTTAAATAAAATTTTTCATTTGTTTATTTTGCTTTTGTTGTCTGTGATTTTGAGGTCTTATTTTTAAAAGTCCTTGCCCAGCCCAATGTCATGAAATATATTTCTGTATGTTTTCTTCTGTAGCTTCATTGTTTGGGGTTTATATGTAAGTCTTTAATCCATTTTGAACTGATTTTTGTGTATGGTGAGAGGTAGTGGTCTATTTTCATCCTTCTGCTGCTGGACATCCAATTTTCCCAAAATCATTTGTTGAAGAGACTGCCTTTTCTCCAACATGTGTTCTTGGCATCTTTGAGGAAAGACAGTTGGTTGTAAGTGCATGAATTTATTTCTGGACTCTCTATTCTGTTCCATGGATCTATGAGTCTGGTTAATGCCAGTACCAGGCTGTTTTGGTTACTATAACTTTCAAGTATATTTTGAAGTCAGGTGGTGTGATGCCTCCAGCTTTGTTCATTTTTCTCAGGATTGTTTTGACTACTTAGGATCTTTTGTGGTTTCATATGAATTTTGAAGGATTAATTTTTCTGTTTTTGTGAAGAGTTATGGGTATTTTGCTAGAGATTGCATTAAATATATAGATCACTTTGGGTAGTATCGTCATTTTAACAATACTAATTCTTTCAGTCCATGAACATGGAGGGGTATCTTTTCATTTGCTCTCTTCAATTTTTTCACCAAAGTTTTATAGTTTTATAGTTTTTGGTGTAGAGATTTTTCACCTCCTTGACTAAGTTTATCCCTAGTTATCTCTTTTTGTAGCTACTGTAAACAGAATTGTTTTCTTGATTTATTTTACAGTTAGTTCACTGTTAGCATATAGAAACACTACTAATTTTTGTATGTTGATTTTGTGTCCTGTAACTTTACTGAATTTGTTGATTGTTCTAATCGCTTTTGGTGAAATCTTTAGGGTTTTCTATACGTAAGATCATGTTGCCTGCAAATAGGAACAGTTTTATTATCTCCTCTCCAATGTGGATGTCTTTTGCTTAGCAGCTTTGGCCAGGACTTCTAGTACCATGTTGAATGGCCTAGTCTGAGGGGGTTAATGATAGCTGTGGTGTAGTTTGGCTGTAGGCAAGGACACTGGCCTGGTTGCCAAATGGTGAAAATGGGCTTCTTTGTCTTGTTCCTGATCTTAGAGGAAAAACTCCATTTAATACGATGTTAGCTATAGGCTTGTCATATATGGATTTTATAGTGTGGCACATACCTTTTATACCTAATTTGTTGAGAGTTTTTTTATCATGAAAGGATGCTAAATTTTATCAAATGCTTTTTTTGCATCTACTGAAATGATCACATGGTTTTTGTCTTTCAGTTAATGTGTTGCATCCTGTTTATAATTAGCGTTTCTGCAATAAATCACTCTTGATGATAGTGAGTGTTCTTTTTAATGTACTGTTGGATTATGTTTGCTAGTATCTTATTGAGACTTTTTGCATCTCTGTTTATCAGAAATGTTGGCTTGCAGTTTTCTTTTTTTGTTGTGTCCTTGTTCAGTTTAACCAGGGTGATGCTGGCCTTGTAAAATGAGTTTGGAAGTATTCCTTCCTCTTCAATTTTCTGAAATAGTTTGAAGAGAAATGGTATTAATTCTTCTTTAATTGTTTGGTAGAATTTAGCAGTGAAGTTATCAGGTCCTGGGCTTTTTTTTGCTGAAAGACATTTTATTACTGATTCAATTTCCTCACTCTTTATTGGTCTGTTCAGATTATCTATTTATTTATAATTTAATCTTGATAGATTTCATGTGTCCAGGAATTTATTCATTTCTTCTGTTATCAAATTTGTTGATATGTAGTTGTGCATGATAGTCCCTTAAAGTCCTTTATGTATATGTGGTATGAGTTGTAATGTATTCTTTTTCATCTATCATTTTATTAATTTGAGCCTTCTCTGTTTTTTTCTTATTTTAGCTAAAGATTTGTTGATCTTGCTTATCTTTTCAAAAAACCAATTCTTCTTTTTTGATTTTTTTGAATTACATTGTTGGTCTCTGATTTATTTCTGCTCTGAGCTTTATTATTTTTCCTCCTTCCACTAATTTTGTGCTTGGTTTTTTATTTTTCTAATTCCTTGAGATACACTGTTAGGTTATTTATTAGATATCTTTCTTCTTTTTTGAGATAGGTATTTATCTCTATAAACTTTCCTCTTAGAACTACTTTTGCTCTGTCTTATAGGCTTTGGTATTATGTGCTTCCATTCTCATTTGTTTCAAGAACATTTTAAATTTCCTTTTAATTTCTTCATTAATTCATTTGTTGTTCAAGTGTATATTGTTTAATTTTTATATGTTTGCAAAATTTCCAAAGTTTTTCTTTTTATTGATTTCTAGTTTTATACCACTGTGGTTGAAAACATACTTAATATATAATCTCTATAGTCTTAAATTTTTTAAAAACTTTTTTTGTGGTTTAATATGTAATTTGTCCTGGAGAAAGTTTTGTGTATAGTCGAGAAGAATGTGCTTTCTGTAGTTATTGGATGTAACGCTCTTTAAATATTTGTTAAGTCCATTTAGCCTAGGATATCAGTATAAGTCTACTGTTTCTTTGTTGATTTTTTGTCTAGAAGGTCTGCCCAATGATGAAAGTGAGATGCTGAAGTCCTCTACTATTGTTGTATTACCATCTATTATTCTAACGAATCTAATAATGTTTGCTTTGTATATCTGAGTGCTCTGGTGTTGAGTACATATATATTTACAATTGTTATATCCTCTTGTTGAATTGATCCCCTGATCATTATGTAATCACCTCCTTTGTCTCATTTTAGTTTTTGACTTATCTGTTTTATCTGATATGTCTGTCTACTTCTGCTTGATTTTAGTTTCTATTTGTGTGGAATACTTTTTCCATCCTTTACTTTCAGTCTATATTTGTCTTTGACAGTGAGATGAGTTTCTTATAGGCAGCATATAGATGGATTTTTTTTGTTTTGTTTTTCTTTTTTAATCATTCAGCTCTTCTACATCTTTTTTTTTTTGGAGTTGGAGTCTCACTCTGTTGCCCAGACTGGAGTGCAGTGGCATACTCCCGGCCACTGCAGCCTCGACCTGCTCGACTCCGGCGATCCTTCCGCCTCAGCCTTCTAAGTAGCTGGAAATACAGGCGCGCGCTACCACGCCCGGCTAATCTTCTACATCTTTTGATGGGAGAATTTAATCTTTTTACATTCAAAGTTATTATTGTAGATAAGAATTTACTCCTGTCACTTGACTAATTGTTTTCTAGACTTTTTTTCTTGTCCCCTCTCTTATTGTTTAACTCTGGTTTGATGGTTTTCTGTGGTGCTAAGCTTTGTTTCCTTTTACTTTTTCTTTTGTGTATTTGCTCTAGTTTCCTTCTTTGTGTTTACCATGGACATAAGGAGTCTTTTAGTTATAACAGACTTATTGTAAGTTGATTGCAACTTGACTTTGGTTGAATAACAATATAGACTGTCTCTGTCTCTCAGCAATTTATATTTTGTTGCCTTACTTTACTACTTTATCTATTATGTGTTTCTTAGTCACTAATTGTAGCTGTTGTTGTTTTTGACTATTTGACTTTATGCTAGAGGACTGAGAGATTTACATACCACCATTATATCACTGAGGTATTCTGAATTTGGTTTATGATTTTACCTCTACTGGTGAATTTACGTGTTTTATGATAGTAATTATTTTTCTTTTATTTTCAGCTGTAGTACTCCCTTTAGCATTTCTTGTGAGGCCAATTTAGTGGGGAAGAGTTGCTCAGCTATTGCTTTTTTGGAAAGGTCTTTACTTCTATTTCATTTCTGAAAAATGTCTATGTGAATATAGTATCCATGGCTGACTGTCCCTTCTCCCTTTCCACCCAGCACTCTGAATATAGCATCCTTTTTTCTCCTGGCCTGTGAGGTTTCTACTGAAAAATCTGCTGAAAGTCTAATGGAGATTTACTTATATGTGACTTGATACTTTTTTCTTTCTCTCTTTGTCTTTTCACAGTTTGATTATAATGTGCTTCAAGGAGAATCTTTTTTGGGTTAAGTCTAAATGGGGAATTTTGAGTTTCCTAAATCTGAATAACCATATCTCTCTTCATACTTGAGTAGTTTTCAGCTATTATTTTGTGCCTTTCTTCATCTCTTCTCCTTTTTCATTTCTATAATGTGAACATTTATTCATGTAATTATGTCCCATAAGTCCTATAGGTTTTCTTTTCTTTATTCTTTTTTTATTCTTATTTCTTTTTTTCTTTCTGACTGGGCTATTTCAAAAGACTTGTCTTCAAATTAAGAAATTATTTCTTCTGCTTGATCTAGATTATTGTTGAAGCTTGCAATTGTGTTTTTTGTTTCATTCTTAAATTTTTTTAACCCTAAGATTTCTGTTTGGTTCTTTTTCATGATATCTGTCTCTTAGCTGAATTTCTCATTTAGATCACAAATTTTTTCCTCATTGCACTAAATTGTTTGTGTTTTCTTGCATTTCTTGTCTGAATTTCCTCAAGATCATTATTTTGAATTTCTTTTTAGGCATTTCATAAATGTCTTTTGCTTCGCGGTCTGTTATTGAAGATTTACTATGTTTCTTTTGCGGGTACCATGTCCCCTTGGTTTTTCAAGTTTCTTATGTGTTTACATTAGTATCTGCACATATAGTGGAATAGTTGCTTTTTCCAATTTTGTGAAATAGATTTTGTAAGAAGACACTTTTATCTACAGATGAGTCCTAGGGTGTCAGTTGGGTATGGTGTGTTGGGTTTGGCTCTGAATGGACTCAGTAGCATGGTCTTCATTCAATTTCTTGAGCTGCAATCCTCATTAACAATGTCTGTGATGGCTCCAATGGCCTAGTCTGCAGGTATTTATGACAGCTGTGGTAAAGTTTTGCTGGGGATGAGGGTGCTAGGCTGATTGCCAAGCTGGGTAAGTGTGGGCACAGAGGGCTGACAGGCTGTCATTTGGGCTTTCTGGGGATGCAGTGGCTGATTCTGAACTGGCTGTCAGGCTGGAATTGTGTACACATGGGGATTGCCAGCTAGGAAGCTAGGAGCTATCTCCCTGAAAAGGCAGGACTGCTGCTGAGCTAGATGTCAGGCCAGATGTGCATGACTGCAGCAGTGCTAAGTGGCATAGTGGCAGTCTGTTTGGGGAAGTAGAGCTGCTGCCTGACAGCTGTCATGCCAGGTGTGGATATGGCAGGACTAGGTGGTCCAGAGGAGCAGGACTGCTGCTGGACTGGCTGTCAGTCCAGTTACAGGCATGTGGAGGCTTGGTGGGCTGGCCACTTGTGTAGTACAGGTGCACATTGGCAAGGAGGCCAGCTGGCTGAGTGTTAGATTTCCCACCGTGCTGGTCCACCTGTTTTCTGGAGTTGTGGTGTGCTGTGTGGGTTATGACTCCATGGCCTTGTTGTTGCATCTGGCCTAGACTCTGGGCAGCTGAGATTATGATGCTCAAGCACCAGTGTGAATGTGGTGAAATGACAATGGGGCCCCAGGGACAGGGAGTCAGGTGCTACTAACCCGCAGGACAGGATGCACTCTAGTAGTGGTTCTGGTTTCAAGGAGTTATCTAGCTGTAGCAGCTTAGGTCACAGGGGTAGGGCGTGCTCATGAAGGGCTCCTATTCTGAGACAACACAACTGTGTGAACTTCCAACTACTCTCCAGACTGAATTTGGTGCCTGTGAGGCCTGGGCGATTTTTCTGTAGCAAGAATTGTTGGTATTTGTGGCAGCAATTGGGACTGCTGGGGATGTCTAGTTTTACATTTTCTCTAAAAGAAGTTACCTGGACTCCAAAGTGATTCCAGTGGTGGACACAGTGTGGCAGAGGCAGAATTCCTTGCTCTCCTCTCTATGGTACCATCCTGGACTACCCATGATCCACAGGGATTTTGTCATTTGACTGGTGTTCTCCAGCATGCTCCTTTAGTCACTCTAGTTGAACTATAGCTGTTTATTTGTTGTTTTAGTCTCTTTTTGTGAAGATAATGAGCACCAGGTATTCTAGTTGGCCATCATGCTGACATCATTGCTTTCCTTTCAGTCAATTTATTATTTTTTTAATAAAGGTGCTGAGGTAATTCAATGGGAGAAAAGATAGTCTTTTCAACAAAAGGCATTGAAAATAATTGTTTACTCCTATGGGAAAAATTAACCTTGATCTTTTCATTATACCTTTTCAATAACTAATTGAAATAGATTAAAAACCTAAATGAAACTAAATTACACAACTTCTAGAAGAAAACAAGAGAAAAAGTTGTATAACAATAGGCAGTGGTTACTTAGGGCACAAAAAGCTTGAGGCTTAAGAAGAAAAAATAATACTCTTTTATTTGGAGTCAGAGTCTCACTCTATCACCCAGACTGGAGTGCAGTGGCATGCTCATGGTCACCGCCACCTTGACCAGCTGGGCTCAGGCGATCCTTCTGCTTCAGCCTTCCAAGTAGCTGGAACTACAGGCACATGCCACAATGCCCGGCTAATTTTTTTTTTTTTTATTGTAGAGATGAGGTCTCGCCCAATTGCCCAGGCTGGTCTCGAACCTGTGGGCTCAGGCAATCCTCTTACCTCGGCCCCCCAAAGTTCTGGGATTATAGGCGTGAGCCACCACGTTTGGCCAATACATTTAATTTCACTAAAATTAAAATCTCTGTTCTTCTAAAAACACTGTTAAGAAATGAAAAGGCTACCTCATCAACAAGAGTACCTGCATAATCAATGTTTGTATACCTAACCCTGAATTGTACCCCACATCTTTATAATTAAAAAAAGAATAACAAAAAAAAAAAAAAGAAAAGGCAAGCCATAGACTGAGATAAAATTATTTCAAAACATATATTTAACAGAGCTCTTGTATCCCGAACAAAGGGTTTGTGCAATTCAATAAGATTATTATCAGTATAATAAAAAGGTGAGCAAAAATTAGAGCAAAAATTTTCATAAAACAAAATGTACAAATGAGTAATAAGCACATGAAATGGTCACAGAATGACTTTTCATATCCTTCTTCATGTGTTACTCCAAGATTTTTTTGCAAGTCATTCAAGTTTTCCACTCCATACCACCTTGTAAAACACCACACGAATAAAGCAATACAATTTGATTATTGAACTACAGTAGTGGATCTTACTTAGTCAGTAAAGAATAAACTTTTTTGTCCATGTGGTTGTTAAAATAGACAAAATCATACCAACTAGAATTATTAAAATTTTTAAAATGGACAAAATCTAATGTTGGCGAAGAAGTGGAACAATGGAACCGGTGGGAATGTAAAATGGGACATTCACTTTGAAGAACAATTTTACAGTTTTTAAAAACGTATGCTTACCATATAACCACACAATTCTACTCCCAGTTATTTACCTAAAATAGATGAAATTATATGTTCACACAAAAACGTATATACAAATGATCATAATATCTTTATTTATAATCTCCCAAACCCAGAAACTACTCAAATGTCCATCAACTGGTGAATGGATAAACAAATCGTGGTACCTTCAAACAATGGAATACTCGTCAACAATACAAAGTAATGAACTATTGAGATATTCAACTACATTGAAGAAATCTAGAAATACATCATGCTGACCAAAAGATGATGTACATAAAGGACATATACCATATTATTCCATTTATCATGACAGGGTACATCAGTGGTTGCCCGGCATGTGGGTATGGGGTAGGTTAGAGGGAGGGGAGGGCAAGGGAGTTCTTCATCTTGAGGTTCTGGCATCCAAGGGACACAAGTAAATTTTTGAGAAGATGGAAAAATTTTTTATTTTGATTGTGATGATGCTTATAGGAGTATAGACATTTGTCAACACTCACCAAATTGTATTGTTGAAATGAATGTGTTTTATTGTATATAAATTAAACCTTAATACATTTTTTTTAAAGGTCAGAATCTAGGCTCCAGGGACTTGCATGATGAATAAGTGACAAGGCAGATACTCAGAGTTAAGTTTTCCTCTTTCACTCTCGGCCCAGATTCCTCCTTTTTCAGGACCTGTAGTTTATTCAGTGATGGCAAGAGTACCCCAAACTGTTTTTGTTCCCCTACCAGAATAAGGCTCACTGTAGGTGCTCAGTGTGTTAACAAATCTAGAGTGGCCATTGCCTTGCTAAGCTATGGTGTGGCCATGTGCTCTTTGAGCTATGGTCAGGCCATGTTTCCTTAAACTTTGATCCCCCTTCCCTACCTTGGGGAGGTGAATCTCCTCTTTCTTTCTCTGTAACTGACTTTCTAATAAACGATATTTTCTAATCTAAAAAAAAAAATCAAGAGTAATGCTAAGAGACTGGCCATTAGCTCTTATTTTGTTTTTTGACAACTATCTCTTTAGCTTTAATTGTTAAAGCTCCAAAAATTCTTCCTCTGACAGAGCAGTTGTAACTTTGGGATCCAGCATGAATCTCAGATAATTTTAAGAAACACATTATGACTGGAAAATAAAATGATCTCTATTTAAAACATGGTATGTTTCTGAATATATGTTTACAGAAACATATACTAAGATAATACAAATACCTACTTCTCAGCTCAAATAATTTTCTCCATGACTTAAAACCCTTCTGTGTTTTTATATTCTCTTTGAGATAAAGTCCAAAATCCCTAGCCTGGCTCCCTAGATCCTTTGTGATCCAACCCTTGCCATTTTGTTGTCTTGTCCCTTACCACTTCTTTCATCAGATTTTAAACTTGTGGTTTTCCATGCATAGCATTCTGTTAGCTCTGTTTTTACTCCCTGGAATTTCTCTTTTGAATTTACTAATCTGGCTAAGACATCCTTGACTTTGAAGACCTAAGTCACCGATGACCCCTTCCAGAAGACTTTCTGATCTTCTTATCCCTACATTCCTCCTTCCCTAGGTCTGTGCTACATAATATTTGCCTGTTCTTCCATATACCCTCTACAGACCTCAATGGTTGCATTTATTTAACCATATGGAATTATTTCCTTCTAATCTTCTTTTTCTTGAGGGCACGGATTATTTATTTTTGTGTTTTTACACCCAGAACATTGTTTGGCACCTAGTGGATATCATTAAATATTTGTTGGATGGACTGATCTGAGAATCATAAAATTCATAGCTTATGAAAGGAAATTTATCACCAAACTCTTCCTCAATAGAATGAAGTATTTCTCTGTACTCTCATCCTACTTTTAATGCTTCATGTACAGTCTTGAACAGAGAAGGGTTTTAATTGGTGTTGGTACATTTATTGAAATGTGCATTTGTAAGAGGCTGTCTTGAATACTTTTTATTTTTATAGTCAAAAGATTTTAGTTTTGTTTTTGGTTTTGTTCTCCTTGTGAACTTGAATAAGGATTTTCACTCTCTTAGCTTAACTTTCTATATCTAAATAATGGGAATGATAAAACTTACCATAGAGGATCATTGTGAATTTTAAATGATTTGTCATCTAGATCAATAACTGTTGCATTTGGAATGGCCAAACAGGGATTTCCCAAAGGGTGATATCCACAATTGCCCAGAGATGTTTAAGTCTGGACAACCTGGGGATGCTGTTTCAGAAGGACTTCATGGAATCTATAGTCAGTTTTGGGGCTTATGGCTGATAGATAATCTTGAAAAATCAGAATGGGTTGTGATGCAGCAGAAAGAAGCCATAATCTTTTCTCCCCCTCTTTCTTTCCTTTGAAGACTTCTATCCACATCTGGCTTAGGTCATCAAGCAAAATTAATGTGTTGGTTTCACCCTGTTGACATCTGTTTCTGCCAAGGCAAGCCCTAGGCAGTTTGGGTGCAATTCAGCATAGTGTCAGCCCTTTCCCCAGGGAGGCCTGGATTGGGAAGGGAATTTGGGTGTGAGTGAGAAACCATTCCATGGTGTTGTCTGCAAACATGTTGGGTGAACTAAATGGCAAAAAAAAATTGGGCAGGGACTATGTCAATTTTATGGAAAGTGTCAAACCTCTTGCCTTACAAATAGTAACAAAACAAAACAATACAGAACACAGACAACTGCTTCAGTTCCATTCTCATTTAAAATGGAAGAAGTTGGATAAGAGGCTGTCAACGACAGTAACTATCTTAATGCACACAATCTATCTTTTTCTCCCTGAAATGACATATTTATTATCCAATTTGATCCTCACAACATGACCATAAGGGCAGATAGAGCAGGTATTTCTTCTCTGTTTTACAGCTGAGAAAGGAAATATTCAAGTCCACAAAGGTTCAATTACTGGTCCAATGTCACCATCTAAGAAGCAGGAGGTGTGGAACTTGAACCCTAGTCTCCTGATTCCAAATCTTCATTGAATGATGAAGGCTGTTTTCTCCTCCAAGCTTTTGCTCATATTGTCCCCTTTGCCTGAAATAACTGAAAATAAAGGAAGAATTTTCTAACAAACCCATTATCCAAAGAAGGAATGACATAATGAGGTCCTTCTTGTTGGAGAAGTGTAAGCAGAGGAGAAATCACTTGGCAAGAAAGTTGTAGATGGGTTCCAACTATTGAATGGTAGACTGGACTTGACATCCCTAATGTCCCTTCCAAATCTGTCATTCGGTATCATTAACCAGAAAGCAGTCAAACTAGCATACAGTTCTTGGACATGGAAGTCAGCTTGAGAGAGCAGAAGTGTAGGGTACAGACTCTGAACTGGAGGAGACCCTTCAATTCACAGAATCCCAGGGCATCATAGCCAGTCATGGCCTTGGCTCAGCTCCCTGTGCCAACTGTCAAACTCCCTACCTAACCCCAACCATCCCTGCTATTAGGACAGCCACAGAAATTGGAAAAAGAGGGACCTGAAGGATTGTTCTGACTTGGAGAATATGGAAAAAGGTTCATATTGGTGGCTACTGCAGTGAAGCAGGCCTGGGGGAAGTTGTGGGAGGGACTCTTACAGAGACCAGCTGGGCTGGAGCACTGAGGACTGAGGATAATTGACCTGATGATTTAGCCTGGTAACTTAACAAGACTCTGTTGGGTGAAACAATTCACTTCAAAACTTAGCCAGTGAAACACATATACATATTATCAACTGGTCAGCAATGGGCCAAACCAATTCCTATTATGGAGCAGAGGTTAAGTAGCAGAGCACAGATTGATTATATTTTAGAGTTGCATAGTTGAAATTTTGGTTCTGTCACTGTCTTGAGAGGTGACTTGGCAAGCTAGTCACCTGTATTTCCCTGTTTCCCTGTCTATAATTTGGGAGGTATTTATGCACACTTGTCAGAGAAATGAATGAAATGACAGACACATATACACACATGGTACAAAACAGGTGTTTAATAAATTCCAATTTCTGGCTGCCTTTTCAAGTAGTAACAGCATGTCCAATTATTGAAATATAGAGTTTTGTATAATGTTAAGAATACATAAAAACACTAAGAAAAAAAAGTAAGAAATTACTTGCTGCATTTCTTAGACTATTTGTGCCAGGACCAAGGGCTAATGTTTACCATCATTATTTAGTACAATTTGAAACAAACAAGAAAAAGGGGAATCTGTGGGTCATTAATTTGGCTCAAGGGGTCACCGTACCCAAGGCCAACCCATGTGTTCTTCACAGCTTTGCCCAACTCTGGGTTTTCCACTGCACTCTGGGAGCTCCTTTCTCCGCTCCACACCCCCGTCAACATGACTGATGAATTCAATATTCCCCTCTCCTCAGCTGACAGCTCTGAGAGCTGACTCCAATCAGCAGGATCCCCTGGTCGCATGACTCAGGTCTCCCCAATCAGAGGTAGAGTCTGCAGTGGACAGACAGACAGGTCTGGAGAGGCTGGTAAGGAAGAACTCCCCGAGTGCCTCTGCCAAGAACCGATTAGATGAGGCTGCCATTCACTCTGTCAGGCTGCGTGTGGGATTCATCAGGGCCCAGCTTGGTTCCCCTTCACCCCCATCGGTGTGCCCTAAAGGATTTTTCTTTAAACCTGATTGCTCAGAAGGAATTGTAAGTCCACTGGTTTGTGATTCATCAATCCATGACAGCTCGTTATTCCAGAGACCTTCAGGCCTGTAAACCAGGAAAGTGGGAAGGATTTCTTGGTGCCTTCATGAGACAAAGGTTCACTGGTTTATTGAGTCATGTCACACATATTTACTCAGCCTGCTGTTTGACTATGGAAATGAGCTGAGGAGGAGGATGTTTGCTGGTAGGCCTCACTATAAAGAAATCTCACTCAAGGAAATAGTAGCCAGAAATTCTGACTTAAGGACTATTGATATTGAATTAATATTGGACACAAGAGTCAGGCATTTTACCTGCATCATCTGATTGACTCCATTATGTCCCTGCAGGTAATTCAGGAATCTTCATTTTATAGATGAGAAAACTGAGGCTCACAGTGGCTCAGTGACTTATTCAAGACCCATTGCTGGAAGGTAGCAGAAATGGGATTTAGCCTACCTGGCTCCAAATCTCCCACACATAACCATTTTGGCTGCATTACTTATTCTCACATCTTTTTAAGTTGTTGATAGGATAAGAGAAAGACAAACTATTTACAGAAGCACTTTTAAAAATATAAAGGTCTCAGCTGTAAGAGAATACTGAAGTATTGTTTTTGAGTTATCTGGAATTGTATTGGGTATAACTTTCAGCAGACAATAGAGTATTTGGTCGACTGACCTCTCTCCGAGTTCAGGAAGACTCTCAAGTTTCAGTCATCAAGGCTGCCTTGGAGCATTGGGATTCTGAACTATTTCCTTATGTGGTTCTCCTGGGCTGAGTGTGGGCTGAACCTGGTGGTATTCTGCTGCATAGTGAGATGAGGTTGGCCTGGACACTGCCCTGGGATTTTAATCCAAATAACCAATGAAATAGGCTGCATTTAATCTGGTAAAAATGTTTATTTCTTACATCTGCTCAAAGTAAGCTTCCTTTCCAAAGACCCCCTACTAAAAGAGGAGGTAAAGAGGGCTTTTTGATTGTTTGTTTCATCCTACGTTTCTTAGCTATCAATGATAGAAGTTGAGTTTTTCAGACTCAGAGATGTGGAGATAAAGAATTAAGGGGCAATATGGAGTAGAAGAAAACATACTGAGCTGGGCATCTTAGTCCATGTCCTATGTATTCAATGATTCACTAACTATATAACTTGGGGCAAATTGCTTACTTTTTCTTTTTCCTCTTCTCCATCTATGATGGAGATGATAATTCTTTTTCATCTTACAGAGTTATTGCACCATCCAAATGTAGTTGTAATTTCGTTTATTCATTCTTCCATTCATCCAATAACTTCTAGAAACTTGAGATACAATGATGACTAAGACAGTCATGACTTATGCTCATAAAGCTTACAGTCTAGTGGGAGAGATAGACACAAACAATCTTGATAGATAATTGTTTAAAGAAATGTTATAAGAAACTTTATAAAAAACGAATAGAGGGTGCTGTGAGGACTAGTGACTGAAGGTGAGACTTAAAGGATGAGTCATAGGTGGTGAACTGATGGGGAGGTAAGGGCATTTTGCTTAAGGAAAGTAACAAGGTGATGTTGCAAAGAAGTTTGACACAAAACAGGAATGAAGAGAAGGTTAATGTGTAGGGTGATTATATGTCCCTGCTTATCAGGGACAGTTCATGTTTAAGCCCAGAATATTTTATTCACAGAGCCTTCCTCTATTCCCTAAGGCATTTCCATTGGGTGAAAAATTACGGAAATTAACCTCATTAATGTGGATGGTGTGGAGTGAGCAAAGTGAAACATTGGGCTAAACAAGTTCACAAAGATAGACTCAGGTTTTGTAAGCCAGATTAAGGTATTTATTTTAGTCTTTATCCCAAGAGCAGTAGGCACTGATGGAGGGTAAAAAATAGATCAAAATACTAGTTAATATTTATTCAGGATTTCTATGTGCATGCATTATGCAATATGCCTTAGTAGATGCTATTGTTATCCCATTTTATATATGAGGAAACAGCCTTATATAGATCAAGGGACTTGTTCAGGGTCACATGGATGATTAGTGGCAGAGCATGGATTTAAAGTCAAGCTTCATTCCAAAGATTGAATGCTCAGCCTCTTTGACACTGCCTTCCAATGTCAGAGCCTTTTGCTGTAAATGTATTCTGTTCAATGGCTACTTCTTTTTTGAACACTTAGTTGACGTTGATATACTAAGTGAATTGATGTCTTTACAGCAACATCTCCCTGCTCTACTCCATGGAACAGTAGAGCTGAGTATTAGGACCATCAAAATAGTAGCAATAATGTCCACAGTGGCATCGGGATTCAGGTCCTGGTTTTGCCAGCTATGACCTGAGCAAAGCCACGTCACTTCTCAGAGTCCTGTCTTCAACTCTCTGAGCAGGACAAACCTGGTCCTTTACCAGGCTGTGTCCAAGAATACACCAAATGAAAAAAGGGCTCTGTGAGCAGGAAAATCCAATAGGGATGGCAACAACCAAACACATGGAAAACATTTGTTAAGAACTTTCTTCTCACCAAAGGACTCTGTTAAGTGATTTATGTAATTTTTAAAACTTATCCTTCAAAATTACCCCACAAAGTAGACACTGCTATCATTACCACTTCACACATGTGTAAAATGAAGAGCAGGGAATTAAGAAACTTGTTTAAGGTCAAAGGATTGGTACTCAGAACCTCCCTGATGGCCTCCAAGCCAGGGTTTTTAGCCATTATTTAAGTTATTAAATAATTTTATCCATTCCAAAGAGAACATTTCATAAATGGCTTTGAACAATTTCTCCCTAGGGTTTGAGAGCCCCAAGACAGGATAAGGATGTTCAAGAGAAGAGGTGGGAGGTGAAGAGACTTATACAGGTCTTTCTAGAAAGAGAATCATGACCTTGGGTCAAGGCTCACCCATGGGGCTTTGGGGGGGCTCTGAGATGGCCAGACAGGGTTAGAGAGGAATCAGTGATGCGACCTGGATTTGTTAGGAAATAAATGATGGATGTTGTTTGGAAGACGGATCTCTTTCTTACCATGAATAGCACAGCAAATGAGAATATAATTGCCATTCTGGTGAGTTCTCAAGTGGATTATATTAGGGACAATACGACACAGCCATGTGCTTTTCTTTATCAGTCAGTCAACAATACTCACAAGCGAAGACTCAACTAGTGTAACTGCCATATTTTGATTATTTATTACCTATCAAGCACCATTCCATATTCTTTATGCACATTACTCCAATAAGCCTTCAAATCAGGCATTAATATTCCTGTTTTACAGTTGAGGAAATTGAACACAGAGAAATGGAATTCTGAGCCCAAGTCTCCACAGCTGCTAAGTGGATTTGAACCTGGGTTGCTCTGACTTCAGAGTTTATGTTCCCAATCATTGGGCAAGGTCACTTCTACCAACATGTACCAAGTAAATATGTCTCAGCTCATATTTGTAGAAAACCTGCTCTGTGCTGGTTTATGCTTTATGGTTTATATAACTTATTTAATTTTGGCTTTGCTACATAACCCTGGACATGGTATTTAACCTTCTGGCCTTCTATTTTCTTATTTGTAAAGTGAGAAGAATTATAATACTTACTACAGAGGGTAGATGTGAGGATTGAATGAGATAAATAATACAAAGCACTTAATGCAGAGCTTGGCAAGCAGCAAGCACTGAAAAAGTATTTGCCAAATGAATACTGTCCACAACTGCCTTATTATATAGTTACTTTATTTTATTATTCCTGTTTTAGCCGGGAGCTGGGAGCCCTGAAGAAAGCAGAAGATACCCCCTGTTTGCCTCTAGATAACATAAAAGATTGACTCTTAGCACCATAGCTACTATTTCTTCTTCTTTTCCCTATTCTCCCCTTTCTCCTCTTCCTCCATCTTCACATACAGTAACTTGCACATATCAAAAGTACACAGTTAGGTAAGTAAGTATAATTCCTATGAAACCATCAACATAATCAAGAGCATATCTGTCACCCACACATGCTTCCTCGAGCCCCTGGTCCTTTCCTTTTCTTTGCTACTTTCCCCATCTGCATTCCCACCTCCATTCCCCTTCCCCATTTCCACCCTATACCTACCCCCATCCCTAGCCCCATCCCCATCCCCTCTCCCAGCCCCATCCTCACTCCCAGATT
>CAUYQG010003287.1:0-28550 GCA_963574415.1 Tarsius wallacei
GGCAACTTGGCAAGACCTCATCTCCACAATAAATCAAAAAATTAGCCGGGCATGGTGGCTCAAGCCTGCAATCCCAGTACTTTGGGAGGCAGAGGCAAGAGGACTGCCTGAATCCAGGGATTTGAGACCGCCTGGGCAACTTGGCAAGACCTCATCTCTACAATAAATCAAAAAGTTAGCCAGGCATGGTGGCATGTGCCTGTAATTCCAGCTATTTGGGAGGCTGAGGCAGAAGGATCCTCTAAGCCCAGCAGGTCAAGGCTGCAGTAGCTGTGAGCATGCCCTCTAGCCTGGGCAACAGAGTGAGACTCCGAGTCAAAAAAATTAAATAAGTAAATTTTAAAAAAAGGACTGTGAGAATTAAATGAGACAACACATATAAAGCATCACATGTGCCAGGCACTATTCTAACATTTACTGGGCCTTTAATGATAATAAAACTCTGCCCCTTCCCTTTATTTTTATTTTATTTTTTTTGAGTTGGACTGGAGTGCAGTAGCTGGAGTTGGACTGGAGTGCAGTAGCATGCTCCCGGCCACCGCAGCCTCGACCTGCTGGGCTCCGGCGATCCTTCCACCTCAGCCTTCCAAGAGCTGGAACTACAGGCACGTGCTACCATGCCTGGCTAATTTTTTTTTTTTTTTGAGTTGGAGTCTCACTCTGTCGCCCAGACTGGAGTGCAGTGGCCGCTCCCGGCCACTGCAGGCTCGACCTGCTAGGCTCCAGCAATCCTTCCGCCTCAGCCTTCAGAGAGCTGGAACTACAGGCGCGCGCTACCACGCCCGGCTAATTTTTGATTTAATGTAGAGATGAGGTCTCGCCAAGTTGCCCAGGCGGGTCTCAAACCCGCGGGCTCAGGCAATCCACTCACCTCAGCCTCCCAAAGCGTGGGATTACAGGCTGAGTCACCGAGCCCGGCTTGCCCTTTCCCTTTAAATATTACCACCTGCATCCAACCTAAAGAAACTAACTGGTGGACCCAAAAGCCTACTTTCCTACTAAATTCCCATGGCATAAATACAAATAGTATAGTGGAAACTTAAGAACGAGGTAGGACTGATATAAATACAAAATAATTTGTAAAATGAGGCTAGGCATGGAGGCTCACGCCTGTAATCCCAGCACTTTGGGAGGCCAAGGCGGGAGGACTGCTTGAGCCCAGGAGCTTGAGACCAGCCTGGGCAATACAGTCTCTACAAAAAAAATAAAACTATTAGGCAGGCACCTATAGTCTCAGCTACTCAGTAGGCTGAGGTGGGAGGATTGCCTAATCCAGGAGAGATCCAGGCTGCAGTAGGCCATGATTATGCCACTGAATTCCAACCTGGGTGAAAATAAAACCCCAACTCAAAAAATAAATAAAGGAAAAAAGAATGATATGATAGTGGAGGTTGGTACCTCTGCACCTCCCATACTACCTTGGGGTGAACTAGTTAATGCTTTTATAAACTTTTTGACTAGGTAATTCTAGATCATAGCTCCAAAGGCAAGAGAGAAACTGAGTGTAGTATCTGACACCCTAGTGTGTGGAGAAAGCACTGGTTCAGGAGACAATGGTTCCAGACTAACTTGGCCTTGCCTCAAACTAGCTGTATGATTCTGGGTCAATCAATTAGTTTCTGTTTCTCATCTTTCTTTCTTTTTTTTTTTTCTCTTTTTTTTTGAGTCGGAGTTTCACTGTTACCCAGGCTGTAGTGCAATGGCACACTCACGGCCACCACAGCCTCGACATGCTGGACTCTGGAGATCCTTCCTCCTCAGCCTTCCAAGTAGCTGGAACTACAGGACTGCGCCACCATGCCCGGCTAATTTTTTGATCTATTGTAGAGATGAGGTCTCGCCAAGTTGCCCAAGCTGGTCTTGAACCCATGGGCTCAGGCAATCCTCTCACCTCATCCTCCCAAAGGGCTCGGATTATAGGCATGAGCTACCACACCCAGCCTGTTTCTCATCTTTCTTTTTTTTGAGTCTCACTCTGTCACCCAGACTGGAGTGCAGTGGCACGCTCCCGGCCACCGCAGCCTCAACCTGCTGGGCTCCAGCGATCCTTAGGCCTCAGCCTTCCAAGAAGCTGGAACTACAGGCGCACGCTACCATGCCCGGCTAGTTTTTTTGATTTAGTGTAGAGATGGGGTCTCGCCAAGTTGCCCAGGCGGGTCTTGAACCCGCGAGCTCAGGCAATTCACTCACCTCGGTCTCCCAAAGCGCGGGATTACAGGCTGAGCCAACGAGCCCGGCCTTGTTTCTCATCTTTCAAATGATATATTTAGATAATTCACCTAGAGGGAAGATTTGGAAAAAAGTGGTGCTCCCCACCAAAAAGTGGAAGTAAGTGGGAGATGCAATGGCATCTGTAAAAAGTATGAGTTTTTAAGCAACACTACTTGGAAGCTCAGTGTCAGCATTTAGAGCCCCGATTTCCCCATTTGTGTAATGAGGATAATACCTACTCATAAGTTTAGAATTAGAGAAAGCATGTATATAAACTGCCTGTTCATTAGCAGTAGGTATTCCAAAAAAGTCAATCACCAGGCATGGTGGCTAATGCCTGTAATCCCAGCACTTTGGGAGGCTGAGGCATGAGGATTGCTTGAACCCAGGAGTTTGATCAAGACCAGCTTGGCAGCCAGACGTGGTGACTCACATCTGTAATCCCAGCCACCTTGACAGGCAGAGAGGCAAGAAGACTGCCTGAGCCCAAGGGTTCAAGACCAACCTGGGCAACGTGGAAAGATCTCGTCTCTACAATAAATCAAAAAATTAGCTGGGCATGGTGGCACACACCTGGAGTTCCAGCTACATGGAAGGCTGAGGCGGAAGGATCGCCTGAGCCTAGCCAGTTGAGGTTGGAGTGCAATGGCTGTGTTGGCCATAAGCGTGCCACTGCACTCCAGCCTGGGTGACAGAGTGAGACTCTGACACAAAATAAATAAATAAAAATCAAAAGACCAGCCTGGGTAACATAGCGAGACCTTGATTTTCAAAAAAAAAAAAAAGCACACACAAAAAATCAGCCAGGTGGTATGCGCCTATAGTCCCAGCTACTTGGGAGGCTGAGGCAGAAGGATTACCTAAGCCCAGGAAATTGAGGCGGCGGTGAGCTGTGATGGTGCCACTGCACTCCAGCCTAGGCAACAGAGCAGGATTTCAACTCAAAAATAAAAATAAACATTTAAAAAGTCAATTCCCTTACCTCTTCCTTTTGCTACTTACCCAGGGTTCGAGAGAAGACAGGAAGTGCTGAGCTTAGGACCAGGAGACAGACACAGTTCCCAATTATCTGGGTGGAAGTAGGGAAAGAAACGGTGAGGGTAGCAGAGGTTCCAGCATGTAGTACCATTCATGGCCCCGGTAGGCTTCCCCTACCCCCTCCCAGCTACCTGCGTCATGGCTGTGTCATGCCATCTGGGCCGCAGGCTCCGGAAGAGTGGAGAGCTGTAGAAGCCCACGACTGAGGACACCATCAGGTAACTGTCAATGAGTTAGGGAAGAACTGGCCAGCTCCCAAGGATTAATACTTCAGCTCAAAGGGAAAAGACCTCCCTCCCAGCCCTCCTTTCAAAATCAAGTCTTTTCCTTCCTTCTGTACCCAAGGTTGATGAAGACTTGCCCCCTTTCCCACCACTCCCCCACAGTGTCCCAAAGAAGACAAAATCCAAGAGGAGCTCTGTCCAGAAACCCAGGAGGCAGGTATGATGATCAGAGGCATTGATGGGTTTCCAGAAGGATACAAGATGAGTACAACCTGAATGACGGCACCAAAGGAGCCCAGCTTGGAGAAGGAGACCTGGCCCAGGGAGGCACCCTGAGGAGTGGAATAGCATCACCATGGATCACTCCCACATCAGCACCACCCAGCCACCAGAGATCCCCCTGTCCTTAGCTTCTGCTCCTTCTCTCCAGCCTTCCTTAGGCCCTCCAAAGGCTATGGTGGAAGGGCAGCCCAGTACCTGCATGCCTCGAGGCATGGCAGCCTCATCGATGAGCAGCTCCAGGATGTGGATGGCCACGATGAGCACAGACAGGCCCTGTGTGAGGCAAGGTCACAGACTTCTAACCCTGCCCCAGCCCACAGCTGGACCCAGAGTCAAATGTTAAGAGCAGAGCCTCTGGTCCAGCATTTTCAGTTTCCAAGCCTAGCTCTGCCTCTAATGAGCTGTGTGACACCTCTTCAAGGTCCTTATTAGCAACAGAGTACCTTTGCAGATATTATGAGATATAGTCCCTCTAGGTGGAAGGATTACAAAAAGGCTGAATAGAAAAAGGTACCTCTTTGCCCAACTGATAAGACCTATTCCTAAGCCCATGGGGGGATGGACTGAATTTCAATGCTTATTCTAATCCCAGGGTAAACCTGTCTAACTATACTCAATGGTCTTGTGTGACCTTGGGCAAGCTGCTTAACTATTCTGTTTCTTCATGTACAAAACAGTGAGTGGTGTGCTCAGCACAGGGCAGGACACAATGTAGGCATTCAGTGAGCGGCAACTATTATTATAGATGATCATCAGGTCCCTGCCTCTCCTCCCTCTTCCCTGAAAAGACCTAATGTATTCCAGGGCCTACTCACCACCCCCAAGGCTTGTGTACCCACCGTAAGCACCAGCAAGCATAGCATGGCCAGGGGGTAGCCCAGGTTCCGCTGCCAGGCTGAAGCCTTCCGCCGCTTCTCTGTGCAGGGATGGGAGGCTGTTAGCAAGAACAAGGGGCTACTCTCCTTGGGGAAACCCAGGTGTCCCGTGCCCTACCAGCTCACATACCCAGCAGGACCCTCTGTGTCTGCAAAGCCAGGACCTGTCTATGCAGCAGCTCCATGTCTATAGGCAGCCAGCAGGAGGTGGGGTCTGAGGGCAGAGAAGACGGTGGTGTTGCCCCCAAGTAATGCAGTCTCTGGCCAGGCCAAGTCCACACCCTAGCTGGGAAGAACTGCAACTCACTACAGATCCTGCGGGTCAGAGCTGCCTCCTCAAAGGCTGAGCAGTAAAGCTGCTCCTCCAGGTCTTCCAGCAGCTGGGGACAGAGGAAAGGGAGGGACGAACTGTCAGAGGCTCCCTGACTCAGGGGCCCCAGGAGAACCCTGTTCATCCCAGGATGCCATAGGCCCAGGCCTGCCCTAGCCCTCATTCACCACCCCATGGCCAGCAGCCTTGTTCAATCCCTCC
This sequence comes from Tarsius wallacei, assembly GCA_963574415.1. NCBI lineage: Eukaryota > Metazoa > Chordata > Mammalia > Primates > Tarsiidae > Tarsius > Tarsius wallacei. Next base: position 5,163 of record CAUYQG010003287.1, read on the forward strand.
CAACTGCCTTGTGTTCTGCCTTGCATGCCTGGTGACCAGCTCCAGACGACAAGGGTAGGGGATGCAGGAGCCAACAAAGGCTGCGGCCCCCTGCAAGTTGTGTACTATTCCACCCTAGGGTTGCCTCATTGTTCGGTTCCAGCTTTACAGGAAGCTCACCTTGCAGGATCAAGGGCACGGAACACTACATACCCGGGGCTTAACCAGCAGCTTCCCAGTGACCGAGAACATGCGGGCGAGACCTAATGGAGTACACACTGTAGGGAGAAGAGCCAGTCATCTGCTAGACCTTTCTCACTTCTCCTTCCCTTGCCCACGCCTCCATTCCCTCCCCTTCTAGCCTGGTTATTCTGGCCCAAGGACCCTACCCATTCCCTCCCAGACCCTGCAAACTCACCCAGGAGCAGCAGGACCCCGAGGAAAGAGATGCATGAGTACAGGTAGGGGAGGTAGTACTCCCAGAAGTCTGAGGGTAAAAAAAGAGGCATGTCAGCATGTCTCTCTCCTCTTGCTTACTGAGGGCTTACAGACCTCAGTCAGACAAGGACATAACACAACACAAAAGCCCACAGGGGCTAAGCAGATAAAGCAAATAAGGAAAGCTGGCCAGCATTCACAGAAGAGGGAGTGGCAGACACTACAGTAAACTGGAGATCCTAAGTCCTCACTAAGGGGCATTATTATTTGGCCCCAGTCAGCAGGGGCTAGCGTAGCCAGATCCTCCTCCTTGTCAAGCAAAGCCACGTATCTGGATACTTAGTGTGAAACCTCCTAATTTAAAATTAGCAACTGGGCCAGACATGGTGGCTCAAGCCTGTAATCCCAGCGCTTTGGGAGGCTGAGGTGAAAGGATTGCCTGAGCCCATAGGTTTGAGACCAGCCTGGGCAAATTGGCAAGATCTCGTCTCTACAACAAATAAAAAAATTAGCCAGGCATGGTAACGTGCGCCTGAGCCCAGCAGGTTGATGCTGCAATGGCCATGAGTGTGCCACTGCACTCCAGCCTGGGCAATGGAATGAGACTCCAACTAAAAAAAAAAATAGCAACTGAATCATATTCTTTTAAATCATTGTATGGGCCAGGTGCAGTGGCTCATGCCTGTAATCCCAGCACTTTGGGAGGCAGAGGCAAGAGGACTACCTGAGTCCAGAGGTTTGAGAACAGCCTGGGCAACTTGGCAAGACCTCATCTGTACAATAAATAAAAAATTTAGCCGGGCATGGTGGCACGTGTCTGTGGTCCAGCTACTTGGAAGGCTGAGGGGGAAGGATCACCCAAGCCCAGCAGGTTGAGGCTGTGGTGGCCATGAGCATGCCACTGCACTCCAGTCTGGGTGAGAGAGTGAGACTCCTACTAAAAAAAAAAAAAAAAAAAAAATCATTGCATGGGCCCAATGGAACATTTCTGCAGTTGGATTTCACCAGAAATCCATCAGTGCTGTAAGGAGAGGGTGTCAACTTTCTCCTCCATGTTAGAGGGATACAGTTATTCCAGGCAGGGGAACAAGGGCCAACTGCAGAGCCACTGGGTCTGGAGGAAGCTGGGTCTCTTACCATAGAGTGACTCCCTGCTGGCCTTGTTGTTGTCCACAATAGCCGATGCTACCCACACCATGCCCAGCACCAGCAGAGTGAGGAGTATCAACATCACCACTGTCTCGTAGACCCGGCCCAGGACACCCTACAGGAGGAGGCAAGAGGTGAAGGGGAGAAGGGGGTTAATGTCAGGACAGCATGGAGAAGGAAGGAGACATCGAAGATGGAGGCTAGGGCTGGGGAACCAGAGAGGTCGGGATTCAGGAGATAGGGAAGGGAAGGTCCTTCTTAGGCTGCTAAGTTACTCTGCCCTCCCACTCCTCAATTTGGGGTTATCCCATATACTGGGCAGTCTTCATTTCCAACCCCCTCCCCCTGATCCATTCCTCATCTAGTTTGCCCTGGGAGGCTGGACTCTGAGGTCACACCTGTTCAGCCTGCCCAATGGGAAGGACCAGCAAGGGCGGAAAGTAGGAAAGAGGTCAAGGTATTTTTCTTGTGTTTTCTCCCACTTTTCACACTATAGTTTCGGCAGTGGCTATGGCACTAAGACAACAGTTGGGCGACCTACACCCCCAGCTTCAGCAATTAGTAGGTTCTAGAAACCATCTCCTACCTTTGCCCCCACTGGCCTAGGGGTAGTAATGACTTCCTACTGTCACTGGGGGCCTCAAACTCCATTTTGGTTCCTTTAACTCTAACTAAGCCTCAACAAATAGTCTATTAAAATATCTTCAGTAGGCTGGGCTCAGTGGCTCAGCCTGTAATCCCAGCACTTTGGGAGGCCAACGTGAGTGGACTGCCTAAACCCGTGGGTTCGAGACCAGCCCGGGCAACTTGGCAAGACCTTGTCTCTACAATAAATCAAAAATTAGCTGGCATGGTAACACATGCCTATAGTTGTGGCTACTTGGAAGGCTGAGGTGGAAGGACCACAGGAGTCCAGCAAGTCAATGCTGGGGTGGCTTTGAGCGTGCCACTGCACTCCAGTCTGGGCAATGGAGTGAGATTTCAACTAAAAAAAAAAGTCTTCAGTTGAACCGTTTGAGTGGAACTCTGTTTCCTGCCTGGATATCTATCTCCTACTTACCTTTCTGGAGCCAGCGAAGCCCTCAGACTCAGTGAAGAAATATGCAAAGGGCATGAGGAAGATGAGAGACAGGTTGGAGAAGAGAAAAACAAGGTTCCAGAGGCCTGGAGGAAAAAAAAAGAAAAGCTGAGGTGGTCCGTAAGTGTTGGGGGCAACACATAGGGGACTGACCATGTGGTGGGGGAGGGGATGACGGAAGGGGTGATGAATGACTGATTAGCCCAAGGTTGCCTCAAGCTCCCTATCTCCACCCCTTGCCACATCCGGGAGCTACACACCATGGATGAGGGAGCCGTTGAGCCACTGGATGTAGTAGTTCCGAGGCAGTGACAGCAGTACCTCATTACTGATGATGGAGAAGGGCAGGAGCAGGACAGCACCCAGGGCAACCGCCAGGGTAAAAGTGCACAGCTCGAGCCTGGGTAAAGAAAGGGAAGTGCTTCGCTCAGCATTCACTACGCTGGGCACGAGAAGCCCCGTTTGCCCCTGAGGACACCTGTGGCTTCTAGAACCTGCTATAGCAGAGAGAGACCTAGAGAAGGAGCTATCCAGCTGGGGCTCCACCCACTGCAGCGCCCCCCTAGCCCTTTGCCTCCAGGGAAGACTTGGCACTTGGGATGGGCACAACCTCAGGCATTCATGGGAACTTGGTCACTTGCCATGTCACTAATCTAGGCAGTCCCCAGGATTGTGGTCCTCTCATATATGACTAGAAGGTATGCTAGGCATGATGCCAAAGCTAAGGAGCCTGGCTTCTCTTCTCTGCTCACGGATGTAGATTTCTGAGCTTGCCTCTTTCACCTGGGATGACAGTAGGGTCACCTCATATGGCTGTGCCCTGCATGAAGGCACTAGAGCAAAGAAGGACAGGGAAGACGTGAAACCCAGCTTCACAGCCAAGACCTGTGCCCTGGGCTGCATCCGCTAAAAAGAGACACTTTTGGCCAGGTGCAGTGGCTCACACCTATAATCCCAGCACTTTGGGAGGCTGAGGTGAGAGGATTGCCTAAGCCCATGGATTTGAGACCAGCCTGGGCAACTCAAAAAAAAAAGAAGAGACTTTTATCTAGTTGGTCCATCAAAGGTAGAGGGCTGTCTTCTAATCTGTTGACCTAGGGAGGTCATCTCTATATTATCCTGTTATGTGCTAGTGAATAATAGCTGCCTGGAATGAAGGTCTTCCTCTTAGAACCAAGCATGCCTGTCCTCAGGGGTCTCCACCTTCCCTACATCCTGCTCTGTTCCCATCAGTCTGCACCCCCACTATACACCCTCCCCATTGGCTGCTAGGAGGTGAAGCCAAGCTGGAGCCATTTCTGGTGACTCAGTCCCCAGCTGACAGTTCCTGGCCATGAGGCTCCCCGAAGCTCCTGGCCTAACCAGGAAGACAGGAACAGCAGCTTTTCTGAGCGACCTAGGGTGAGGTAAAGCCGGAAGAAGCAAGAAATGGGGTGGAAGCAGAAACTCTCTTTGCTGTGTGAGACCCTTTTCTCCCCATAACTGCAGGGGCCTCCGCAGATGCCAGCTCCTAAAGACCATTGTGTCAGGTGATGAGGCAGTGACACTTACGCAATCTTGTTAACTGTGGCATCTTCATCATCCACTATGAGAAAGAGGCACAGGGAAGAGACAGGACATCAGCAGGCAGCTCTAAAAACCATCTGTGTTACAATGTGTTTCCCTGCCCCATCCCCACCCCAGGCAGAGCTGAACAGGAGACTCTGGAAAAGCTCATAATTATGAACCCCACAACCTGTTTTCCAGGTTGGCAGCTTATTTATTTATTTATTTTTATTTTTATTTTTTTTGGAGTCTCACTCTGTTGCCCAGGCTGGAGTGCAGTGGCACGCACACGGCCACCGCAGCCTCAACCTGCTGGGCTCAGGCGATCCTTCCACCTCAGTCTTCCAAATAGCTGGAACTACAGGCAAGCACACCATGCCCAGTTACTTTTTTTTTTATTTATTGTAGAGATGAGATCTCACCAAGTTGCCCAGGCTTGTCTTGAACCTGTGAGCTCAGGCAATCCTCTCACCTCTGGCTACCAAAATGCTGGGATTATAGGTGTGAGCCACCACGCCCGGCCAAGGTTGGCAGTTTAAAGATCAATGGTCCCAGGTGGAGAGAATAATATAGGCCAGAATCCCCCTGCCTTTCCCCCTCCTCTCCACATCTCTCCCATCTTACATTCTTCTTTGTAAGCTCAAAATATAATAAACTGGGTCTGTGAGGTTCATGACATCAGTGGCTGGGTGCAGGAAAGGGAAAAGAGGAGAGGAGGAAAGGGAAATGCAGAAAGAAAGTCATCAGGGGAATTGCACTAGAGTAGCTTTCTTGGAAGGTGGGCTCATGAAGCTATTTTGAGGCTAGGAAAGGTTGGGTCTGAGGCAGGATGATCTGGACAGGCTTAGGATAGGAATTGGGGTAAATGTGCCACCTCCAGTCCCTCCATGACAAAACGTCTAGGTAGGGCAAGCTCCAATCTGAGCACACATAGGTTCTCTATAAAGAGAAAGGCCAGACAACCCTCGGGTCCCCTCCGGCTCTGGGAGTTTTTTTTGTCCTCTCAATAAATCCTGCTTTCTCAAAAGAGAATGGTACACATCTGTAGTTCCAGCTACTTGAAAGGCTGAGGCAGAAGGATCGCCTGAGCCCAGCAGGTCGAGGCTGTGGTGGCCGCGAGCATGCCACCGCACTCCAGCCTGGGCAACAGAGTGAGACTCTGCTTTAAAAAAAAAAGAGAGAGAGAGAAAGAGAAAGGCCATCATCACCAGATCCTGGGGCTTCAATGATAGGTCTCTGGTGGCTGTAGGTGCACTAGGAGAGGAGATGCCACAGAGCCTATGCCCATAAAGACACTTGCCCTGCAGTTGCCCCCTTCAGGTTCACAAAGGGCTTTTACATTAATCATCTCATTTGATCCACACAATGGACTGGGTAGGCATTGTTATGCCCATTTTGTAGTATGAGACTGAGGATCAGAAGAGTTACATGATTATGATTTGCCCAGCAGACACTTCCTTCTAAACTATCCATTATACCACCCTGCCCCTGCCCCTGCCCATGGAGGAAGGGAGGCTGAAGAGGTAAAGGTTCCAGAACAGCCTGGCACAGTCATCTCTCCTTTCCCAGCAGGCACCACAGGCCCATTCCCCTGAGGTTGGCCCCATGGCAACAGGAACTCTGGCAGAAGGGAGGGAAGTCACTGTACCTGTGGTGAACTCAGCAGCCTTCTTGAAGTGAGTCAGGAAGATATGACAGAGGATGTAGAGTGTTGCAAACAGAAGTGTTGAGATCTGTAGCAGAATGTGAGCAGGATGAGAAGCTCTAATCCCCAGCACATTCCACAGCCCCAAAGACCTTTGTTAATTCCATGGGGTGACTTCTTCAAAACAAGGCTCCACACTTCCAGGGGGTTCCATCTTTCCCCCAGGTACTTCCTTCTAGTCAGGGCCTCAGGGGCCTCTAAGAAGGAACAGACAAGGGTTGTCCCATGCAAATGGTTAAACAGCACCATGCGCAGTGCTATGAGAACTTTGCGGGGAGAAAATAGCTTCAGCCCAACACTGGTTGGTACATGGGCAGAGAAAACTCCTAGAGATGCACATACATGTACATACACCTAAAACAGGTTGCAGAGGGAATTCCCCAGAGGGAATTTACTCTGGGTTCAATATTGGAAAGGGAAGTAGGTTTGAAGGGAGAAAGATGTCTAAATTATTCTGGCACCCCACCTCACCCTATCCCCCTAAGCTCACCTCCACTGCCTGCCACCTTGACCCAAGCTCCAAGAGAGAATAAGTAGGAATCATATTTCTAGACAAAGTCAGAACTTCTACTCTGTTTATTCAGGGGCCCTGAAAGATAAAGATCAGGTCTTCTCTGGGCCAGATCACAGTCTCATTTAATCCCGTCCCTAAGAGTAGGCTTTAATTGGGGTCCAACATCTGCAAAGTTTCTAGAGTCAGCATAAGCCACTTTAAAGGCAGTCAATTCTGGCCAGGCATGGTGGCTTATGCCTATAATCCCAGCACTGTGGGAGGCCGAGGTGAGAGGACTGCCTGAGCCTGCGGGTTTGAGATCAGCCTGGACAACTTGGCGAGACCTCATCTTTACAATAAATCAAAAAATTATGTAGTTCCAGCTACTTGGAAGGCTGAGGTGGAAGGATCGCCTGAGCTCAGTGGGTCGAGGCTGCGGTGGCCGGGGGCATGCCACTGCCCTCCAGCCTGGGTGGCAGAGTGAGACTCCAACTCAAAAAATAAAAATAAAAATAATGACTTCCGCTGGGCTCAGTGGCTCAGCCTGTAATCCTGCGCCTTGGGAGGCTGAGGTGAGTGGATTGCCTGAGCCCGCGGGTTCGAGACCCACCTGGGCAACTTGGCGAGACCTCATCTCTACAATAAAAAAAAATCAAAAAATTAGCCAGGCGTGGTAGCGCGCGCCTGTAGTTCCAGCTGCTTGGAAGATTGAGGCGGAAGGATCACCAGAGCCCAGCAGGTCGAGGCTGCGGTGGCTGGGAGCAGCCACTGCACTCCAGTCTGAGCGACAGAGTGAGACTCCAACTCAAAAAAAAAAAAAAGAAAAATGACTTCCAACTCCAAAGCTAGGCCTCTCAGGGACATGAATGGCTGGACCTCCAATTGACAGGGCAGGACTCAGTCGGGTTAATTTGCATATGCATCCCTACCCTAACCCAAGTAAGCTGCTATTGCCCAGAGGAGGAGCCACTGGCCAGCTTGACTCTACAATCATGACCAGTATCTCAAGAAGAGAAGTTATTATGTTTGAGGTAGGTCAAGAAGACAAGATCAGTCTCGTGGGTCTTCCCATCCCCAAGAAGAGCTTACCCAACAGGGAACCTGCATACAGCTATCTGCACAAATGGAGGAGACAAAGAAGACAAAGTTGTAGCTTCTGACATTAATGAAGCAGAATAGATTGTAGCAGCAGGATTTTTATAGCTAGTGTTCTGCCCTGGGCTTGCGTAATAGCTAGGAAGGTAGGAGGGCTCAAAAGGTCAGGCTGGAGTTCCACGCAGTTCCAGAGGAGGCTAGGTTGTTCTCTAGCCTCAAGACTGGAGCCAGGTGGAGGAGGCACCAGATGCCTTCAGACTGCCCTTGGCCAGCACCCATGTCCTCAACTAATGGAACTAAAGGATGTGGGAGACATACAGAAGGCTGTTTCTGTCCAAGGTCTCATCCCTCCTTGTTCCCTGGGAATATGGGCCTCTCTATCCCTACACAGTATCAAGGCCTGAGCATGCCTCCACAATATGCCCAACCCCACCACGTGGGACTATGCACCAAGGAACACACAAGGAAGGCTTCCTGAAAGCAGACTTCAGAAGTTCCACATATGGACTAATATACTTTCCAGTCCTCATCGATTAGGCAGACCTAGCTATGGCCTGGCTCCCTTTACTGGTTCTCCACTCTAAGGCTGCCCAGGGCCGGTTAGAGCCCAGCCTTAGAAATATGGAGGATGACCCCGTCAGTGGGTTCCCCCACTCACTAATGCCTCTTTCTATTCTTCCAAGCCATTCCCTCTCCATTTAGTATCTGGGGATGAGGGTTACCCTGGGGAGCTCTGCGGAAGGAACAGAGGAGAAAGGAGATGAAAATTTAAAGCAGGCCTGAAGATATGACTCCCTAAGCTCTCCTGGGATCTCCTAGCCCAGAAGTGAGGAGCCCATTCCAGTGTGGCAGGTTCAGCTGTTGCTCTAGGTGGCAGTGAGGAAGCAAGGAAAAGCAGCCAGGTGGCCTCCCGAGCACTGGGGAACCACTCACAGGGGAAATCCCTGAATGGCTGAGAAGCTGGGAACCCAGCTTTGCAGGGTTTCAAACAAACACCAATAAGAGGAAAAAAAAAAAAAAAAAGGTGGGGGAAACCCTGGTTGTTTCTCGTGTCTACACATCAGAAGCCACACCAGCAAGTTCTTTCTTCGAAAGTGGCAGAGGACCCGCCAAGTCCCCCGGTTCCTCCCCCTGCCGTCCCTACACCTCCCAAGTGTTTCTCAAAATCCAGCACAGTGTGACGACGTCTCCCCTTCATCCAACATCAGATGGGTCTGCCCTAAACCCGGTTTTGAGGGGGAAACCCAAATCAACCCGCTCCCAAGCAAACCCATCCTTCTCCGAATACCAGGCTATAAGACAGGCGGACTCAGCAGCCGCTCAGACACACGAAGACCCACCGCCAGGAACACCCGCGGGGGCGAGGGGTGTGGGGGAGGGGGAGGGGCCGTAGGGGAGGAACGGAAACCGACCGGCTTTGTTTATCGCGCAGGAACCCAGCTGGTCCGATCTAGGGGTTCACCAGCCGGGCACCCGCGCTGCTGCCCGACCGGGGCCTTCGTCGCCCGCTGCTGGCTCAAGCAGGGTCTGACGGCGCTCTGAGCCCGGGTGGGCTCCGACCCGAACTTCTCCCTCGGCCCCCAGCACCCGTGCCTCTCCCCGCTCGGTCCTACCCCTTCCTGCCCAGTCCCGCACTCACAATGCACTCGCGGACCCTCTCATGGAAGAGCTGTTCCCGCACGGATAGCACTTCGTAGTCAGCTGCTTCCATACTCCGCTCAGCATGACTGGAGCGGGGGTGTCTCCGGGCCCGGGGAGGACAAGCGGGGATGAAGCCGCCGCCGCCGCGCACCCGGACCCAGCCAAGGAGCCTTTCTTCACAGCCTGTGACGGAAACTCGGGGTAATCTGGGGCTCAGATTCAGTCGTCGAGACGCCCCGCCCTTAAAGGGGCAGGCACCAGCCCGCCTCCTTTTAGAGGGTTCCGGCCCCCCCTTTGCTCCCTCCCCTTTAAGGTCGGGCCACGGTCACGTCCCGGCGCAAACAGCCGCCACCGGACTCGCTACCGGGAAGCGCCAGTGTGGGTCCATCATTTAAGAGGTCGAGTGACGACACAAGGGATGGGCGGGTTCTTTCCAAGGAAGCGGAACTCATTGGCTTCTAGAGAGCTGCCACTCATTCCCGGAGGAGCGTTGATAGGCTCATTCCGTGGAAAAAGGCGGGGTCTTTGGGGGTAGGCCTACCGAGGCGCTTAAAACTAAGCAAACCGTCGCTAGGTGAAAATTGACGTTTTCCGGATTTTAGGAGCGGCTGGGATTTGAGTTTGACCTTGGTTAAATGAACCATTTGGATCAGGACAGACATGCAGATGTAACAGTGTCATAGGGGTTATGAAAGGTACTGGGTAATCCAAGGTCTGTAGCAGCATTTTCTGTTTGTCTTGGGACTTTCCCGCTCCGCCCCCTCCCCCCCAGACCCCCAGTTTTCGCTCTGTCCTTTTTGTGGAAGACCTAGTGTGTGCTAAAACAAAACAAATACTAAAGAAATTGGATAGAGGACTACAGAAATGTCCTGAAACTCTGCAAGGAAATGCCCACAGGGCATCATTGGTGAGTCCAGTTGACGCAAACGTTAGCTAACCACCTTCAAGGTGTCGTTCGCTTTATAGTCTTTATCTCATTTTAACATTACAAAAACCCTTCAGGAGGAAAGTATTGCGATTAAACTTTTATTTATTTTATTTATTTATGTATTGTTTAGAGATGGTGTCTCTGTGTTGCCCGACATGGCAGTGGCTATTTGCAGGTACCGTCATGGCACACTACAGCCTCGAACATCCTAGGCTTAAGCCTCCGGAGTAGCTGGGACTACGGGTGTGTGTCACCACTCCTGGCTTTGCAATTCGAATTTTAGAGATCAGAAAATAGTGAGAGGTTGTCATATACCCACATTCACACAATTAAGGGATGTAAATTACCTTCCTGTGATCTTGGTACCTGTACTATTCTCTGATGTTAAACTCTTCTTCTCAGGTATTTATGTCAACTATGAGAAGCGATGTGCTTTAGTGATATTATTAAAACACAGATCACTCGGTGGCTCAGTCTGTAATCTCAGCACTTTAGAAGGTGGAGGTGAGTGGATTGCCTGAGCCCACGAGTTTAAGACCAGCCTGGGCAACTTGGTGAGACCTCATCTCTACAATAAATCAGAAATTAGCTGGACGTGGTAGCACCACCTGTAGTTCCAGCTACTTGGAAGGCTGAGGTGGAAGGATTGCTGGAGCCCAGCAGGTCAATGCTGAGGTGGCCGTGAGTGTGCCACAGCACTCCATCCTCGGCAAAGGTGCAAGACTCCAACTAAAAAAAAAATAAAATAAATTACAAATCAGATCTTGTCCCTACTCAAAACACCTCAAGAAATCCAGTTACACTTAAAGGCAGGGTACGGTGACTCACACCTATAATCCCAGCACTTTGGAAGGCTGAGGTGGTAGGATTACTTGAGGCCAGAGTTTGAGACCAGCCTGGTCAACATAGTGAGACCCTGGGTCTACAGAAAAATTTCATTTATTTACTTTTTTTTTTTTTTTTAGAGATGAAGTCTCCCTATGTTGCCTAAATTGGTCTCGAACTCCTGGGCTCAAGCAATCCTCTTGCCTTGGTCTACCGAAATGCTGGGATTACAAATGTGAGCCACCACACCCGGCCAACCGAAAAAAAAATTTTTTTAAATAGCCAGGCGTGGTGGATCCTCAAGGAAGATCGCTTGAACCTAGGAGTTCAAGGCTGCAGGGAGCCAGAATCATGCTACTGCACTCCGGCTGTCTAAAACAAAACAAACAAAAAAAAATCAATTACACTTCAACAATCACCTGCCTTAAATAAGCCTACAAGGCCCTTAGAGGTTGCAAAATGGGCTGCACTAGACAGGCTGCTTGTTTTGGCTCACAGGGTTTTTAACAAATTTGAACCAACATTTGAAAATCAGGAGGTGGAGCCGGGCTCGGTGGCTCAGCCTGTAATCCCGCACTTTGGGAGGCTGAGCTGAGTGGATTGCCTGAGTCCACGGGTTCGAGACCCGCCTGGGCAACTTGGCGAGACCTCATCTCTACAATAAATCAAAAAATCAGCCAGGCATAGTAGCGCGTGCCTGTAATTCCGGCTACTCGGAAGGCTGAGGCGAAAGGATGGCCAGAGCCCAGCAGGTCAAGGCTACAGCGGCCGGGAGCGCGGCCACTGCACTCCAGTCTGGGCAACAGAGTGAGACTCCAACTCAAAAAAAAAAAAAAAGAAAGAAAGAAAATCAGGAGGTGACACTTTTTAAAAATTCAGGTTTCTGTCTCTTAAATAGAAGATTTGACAATGCTGGATCCAAGGCTCCGTGGCTCTTTAGATGGGACAGGATATGCTTCAGACGCCTCTACTCCTTATCACTCAGTTTTACCCCTAACTAGTTCTCCCATTTACACTGTCAGTCCAGCTGTGCAATTGAGTTTGTGACCCGTGACCCAGCCCCTCTCTACTGCAACTTGGCATCACCCTCACCCTGGCCTTCTGTCAGTCCCTGGTAGACCCTGCCAAGTTCTTTCCCACCTCAATATTCTGAACTTGCTGTTTCTTCTGTCCAGAATTGCTTTCCCCTTTCCTCCTCCTTCCCAATTCACTTTTAGCTGACTCCAGTCTCCTTCAGGAGTCCTTTGACCTGCTCAAAGGACTCTTCCCCCACTACCTTATCTAAATCAACCTATTTTTGTCATATTACTTATCACAAGTTACCACCATTGTGTTTAATTTGTTTGCATTTGCTTATCAGTCTTCCCTCATAAAGACTCTTTAAGAGAAAGAATCATGTTTGTCTCTAACAGGGTTATTTCCTTAGCCCTTGGCCTGGTGCCTATATCTGTAGAAACTCCAGCATTTGCAAATGTAGTTAGAAAACATGGTAGACGCCAACTGTATGTCTGACAAAGGCCTGACATCTAGGCTCTACAAGGAACTCAAAGGTGCCAAAAGGAAAAAAAAAAAACAGCCCCATTCAAAAGTGAGCAAAAGACATGAATAGACACTTCTGAAGCTATACGGACAGCCAACAGAAACATGAAAATGTGCTCAGCCTCACTCATCATCAGAGAAATGCAATTCAAAACCATATTGAGATATCACCTAAGAATGGCCATCATTAATAAAACAAACAACAACAAGTGCTGACGAGAATGTGGAAAAAAAGGAATACTGCTGGTGGGAGTGCAAACTAGTGCAACCTCTTTGGAAAATAGTGTAGTGATTCCTGAAAACTAGAAATTGACCATCCATATGACCCAGCAGTCCCTCCATTGGGAATATACCCAGAGGAATTCAAACCATTATAGAAAAAAGGATACCTGCACATGCATGTTTATTGCAGTTCTGTTCATAATAGCAAAAACATGGAACCAACTCTGCTGCTCATTGAAATGGGACTGGATCAAAAAACTGTGGTACATATACACAATGGAATATGATGTGTCCTTAAAGAAGGGTAAACATATGGGCTTCGCAGCAACTTGGATGGATTTAGAGTCTATCACACTCAGTGATCTATCACAGAAACAGAAAATTGAGTACCACATGTTCTTGATAATAAGTGAACCTTGAACAATTATCATAATACTATAAGAAAGGGATTGGGAATAGTGGAAAACTGCCAAGAGAGGGGGGCGTGGAATTGACAGTAGTAGGAAACTGCCAGGGGAGGGGGAGTATCACCTCATCAACAAAGGTAATTGCATGATGAACATTTGTATACCTAACCCTGAATTGCACCTCACATCTTAAAAAAAGCACCCTAGCCATTGTTTTGCATTGTGCTCTTGGTATCCTCAGTGCTTTTTTGTCAGGGAAATTAATTGCTCATATTTTCACAGAATAGTCATAAACACTCTTATTCGGCATTTAGCGTTAATCACTCTGTGTCCTATCACTCATTAAAAATATATATTATGTCCTGTAGAAAATATCAACAACTAACACATTGACCTTTTCAGTCTTCTAATATAGCGTATCAATTTCAGTTCTTCGTGCCTATTCTGAGTAATCTATGGGGACCAGGTGAAATGGCCAGTCATTCTAAATGCAAAATATCTGAAAGGTCAACTATAAAAACAGACAATTAATGCTGAGCCATAAATTGTCATAAACAGAAAGCACTAGTTATCAAGAAAGAATTCATTCTCAGTCACTTTAATGAGAACAAAAACGGTAGGAGTGTAACTTCTTTTGATTTCATATACTGAATACAGATTTTGGACTGCCCAAGTTAGCATTGAAACTATTATAGATCTTATTCTCTTGCAAATGATGCCAAGGTTTCTGGATTGGTGTGTGACATTTCTATTTTCTTTTTTTTTCTATCGTATCACCTTTCATTAAAGCCGTAGCCTCATTTCAGTTAGAGTTCCATGCATGTTGATGTAAGAAATGTCGTCAGTTAAATATAATATTTCTCAAATTGTCATAAGTGAAGTTAGATACAAAAACACATGAAACCAGAAAATTCAAGATCTTTTGTAAGTACAGATTCGTTCTAAAGCTGTTTCTTAAACTTGGAATGCCCTTTTCTCTCTATACCATAGTCCTCTTCATCTCTGAGTTCTAGTTCAAGGTCCCCCACTCCCATGTTGTACATGGCTAGTCATGACCAAATTAAAGAATGTTAAAGAAAATGTTCATATTGCTTATAAACTGGTTATACCATGAAATAAGCAACACAATAAATGACTATACGGAGAGTGGGTGTTCTGTTCCCTCTTTAGGTTCTATTGTTATGTTCAAAGTGACTTAGATGAGAAATCCAAATCCTCACATTCTGAATTGCTACATGCATAGTTGCTATTCAGTCTACTAGGTTGTTCAGAGTATTATATACCAGAGTAATATAATCCGGGCTCCAAATATCAATCTTGTCTTCTCTGGATTGATGAACTGAAGCACGTACAAACCTGGTAAACTCTCTAAGCTTATCCATTTAGCACAACAACTTTGAAGCCTTCCTCCCTTTCCCATGGTCCCTCCTTGAGTCTCACTTGAATTTTCAGAGATGGGATTTAAAAAGCAAATAAGACATGTTTTTCTTCCCTAATGTCTAAAATAAGCTGTTTGTTTTATGCTCCCTTTCACTTGATTGACTTTGGCTTTTTTAACCAAATCAGTACCTGACTAAATGAGCCATATGAGGATGAAGAGTAAAGAAGAAGAAAATGATTAAAAAGAGAAGAAAGATTCAAGAGAGGAAAATCTCACTTGTCTTATCTGTTGATAATTTATCATTTTCTCAGTAAAAGTGATATTCTTTTGTTTGATGATCCTTTTGTGTGTTTTGGAGGTCTTTTTTTCTAATTTGATTTTTTTTGGACAATACTGTTAATTGCCTGCCCAATATTTGTGCTAAATATCTTCCTTACTAGCAGAGCCCTGATTTTGGTGGGGGGAGATGCAAAGTGCCTGGAGGAGGAGAAACTACATTTATAAGAACTCCTTGCCAAATCACTTTGTTGTGGTCAAGGAGATGTAAGTGGAATTCTACTCTGTGAGGCTTGGAAAACAGCTATTGTTTTGCTGATAAAGAGACTCAGTTGCCATTACAACTTATTGTTTCCTTTGCCCTTCCCCTTTCTTCCTGCCTAGAGTAGACAAATATAAAAAAGAGAAGAAACTTGGCATAGTGGGGCCACATTGCAAGCTTTGTACTGCTAACTTGTGGGTTTCTTTTTAAATAATAATAATACTTTTTATATATTTAAGACATTATTTGTCAGGTTTATAGTTAGAAACTCTTGGAAGTAATTTATACCAATGCATACTATAACATAATCTCTTCTTCTTGGGGGGGGGGGGAGAGAGAGAGAGTGAGGATGTAAATTTTTGTGTATGTAGAGGTGAGGGGAGACTTTTGATTCTCCCTAAGAAATTAAGATGTGTGATTAAGAAAACTTTTATGGTATCACAATTGGATGATATTTAATATAAACTATACAATTATGTTTGGAGAGTTATTAAATATTTTGACAATTCTCTTCCTAATGAAGGTAAAGTGGTTGATTAAAGGTTTATACAGAGAGAATAAGTTAAGAGTAGCCGCAGACAGGACTAAGCACAAATACATCTAGATGGGATAAAAAGGAGAATACTATAAATATGGCAATTACTTCAAGTTCTAAGTATAATTAATGTTCAGACCTTCAAAATTATTGTAAAAGAGTAAAATGATACAGGGAGGAGTGAACACATTTTGTACATGGAAGACCTCTCAAGTTATCACTTCCGCCAATCTAGCATTTTTTCTCAAGGGGAAAAAATTGAGAATATCTGGCCTAGATAAAAGGAAATTATCAGTCATATTTGTGAAATCTGAATCTTGACATGCAGGTCATTTACTCGCTATTCTTTCTTCTGTGGATAAAAATAGAAATTTTGAAGCATTTGAGGAAATAATTGTACATCTGAGAAAACCAATTGTGATTTTTTTTCTTTGCTTTACACCATTAGAAAATCCTCTAAATTAAGCTTTTCTCATATGTGGTCTATAGTTTTGTTTCTGCTAAATGAACCACATTACCTGAGACAAGATTATGCCATTTTGTGTGTAGGGATATTATATAGGAATTCATGAAGCAAATTCATCTTGTCCCTGGAGACAGATGTTTTTGCATTGTCAAGTTTTAGGCCTAATAGTTTGTTTGAATGAGGCTAGAAATTTCAAACTGCCTTGCTTAGTCTGCCTACATTCAACTCCAAAGTCTGACCAATTGAAGATAGCTTAAAGAAAATCTGTAATGTCTTCTTTTCTGGGTACCTTTTGAAAAAGATTAAGTATTGCCTTCCTGGGATTGTAAGAATGTGGCAGCTAAAAAGACTATATTTTATGCATTAGAAGCCCTTTTAAATTATCATAATTTTCTAACTGATAGTGAAAATTGTATCATATGGTTTGTTACTAAAATAAAGAAGAAACAAGTCTAAAGAAAGAAAGTGTGTATTTATCAAGGTGTTTTTGTTGCCATGTGTCAGCACAAAATAGAATAAACAGAACGGGGAATGCATGGGCTTATAAATGGGAATTTCAAGAAGGTAACAGAAGACAAATCCAGGGTTTTAACCAATGTCAACAGGAATCTTTTTATTTTCTTCATATACCAGCTTTATCCTTAGCCTTGCCCTCTCTATAATGTAACCAAAGTTATTAACATGCCAATCTAGACATGTCAACTCTAATGCAAGAAATTAAAATCTGAAGAGAGTGCTTCTTCAGATGTTATTACTAAAGGAAGGAAGAAAGGTAGGCTACAAAGCAACACAGTGAATGTGAGCAAAAAGACAAAACCATTATAGGTGTGAAACATGAATATGTTTGTCCAATTAACTGTAGATAGTTTTTCACTTCATAATAAAGCATAAGATCCTTCTCATGCATGTAGGTGAATTTCAGATATCTTTTTATTTAATAGATTTAAACTTCAGGCTTACTTCTCTTGATAAAACACTTCAAGTTTTTAACAGATCTAGCATTGAAACATTTTATAGATGGGCAGGGAACAAAATGTAGCCATTATACCCTCAGGGATTGATCATGGGTTTATCTTTTACATTGTATTAAATGTGTTTCTTCTCATTTACATGTGCTGCTTCTTTTTTAAATATTTGAATTAGACTTTTAGAACAGGTTAAAGCTTAGTGAAATATTAGTATGAAGTTTCAAAAATAAAGGTATATGCACCCACTGAGTTCAATTTATAAACAGCAGTGAAATTTGATGCTTATCACTACACATGGCTTATAAGCCATAGTATGTAAGTGTTAAGACCAGAATTGATAACTCATGATACAGATATTATATTTGTTTTGTTTACCTAAAATACTAAGATACAGTGGGAAATTTATGGTGTTTTTTTTCCCCACACAAGTTAAATGCTTTGATTTGATTTCAGTTTCAGGATACTAAACAACACTGGTAGAGTGACTGTAATTTACTGAAAAGTACTTTAGGGATCTGAAAACTTTAACAATAATTCCAAATATTGTTACGTTTACTAATATTACAATGGATTCCTATTTAATATATGTTTAAATCTTTTGTAGAAAATATGCATGAGAATTTTGACAAAAATATCTTGCTCTTTTGAGTCTTTTGTTAATACTCTGGTCTTAATCAATTTTCCATTTACAAAGCAGGAGTTATCTTTATCTCACTTAAAAGGCTTTCTGAATTTTAATCAATTGGTCTGTCGATTTTAAGCATTATTTGATAAAGACCATTTGAGACACTGATGACATATTAGAAAATATAATATCTCAAAAATTGAAAAAGTGTCTTAATTTTGACAAAATTCAGATGACAATTAGACAAATGTTGCTGCATTCAAATTAATGTTTAAAGGTATTTTGAAATATGCACATACATGTACATGTATATAATTTTTAAAATTTAGCTAATCATGCTATGGAACCTGGAACCATTTTAACTTAAAATAATTTGTGTTCAGTATTAATGTTTTATTTAAAAATCTCGACAGAAATAATCTTATACCAACAAGTAGAATAAAACATACGCAGTTACTGGGCTCATGACAGGGTCAAACAAGATCAATTCAGTAAAAATTAGCAAATATTTAATCAGAAAATTTACAATATACTTCAAAGTACATAAAATAATCAAGTAGTAGGTTTTCGTGTTTTCATCTTTTATTGTATCAATACATAGATATATTTATTAACAACAGCTGATGTTATGATGCTATGGTGGCAGAACAGTCTTAAAGTTAAGAGGATGATCTTTGGAGTCAAACAAAACTAGGTTTAAACTAGTGATTATGCCACTGAGTTGAGTTACTTTGAGTACATTACTGTAAAATGGAGCTAATCTTAGGTTGTTTTAAATATCAAATGTGAAAATGTTTATAATGCATTTAGCAAGAAGCCTGAAATAAATATTAGCTAAAAAAAATACAAAAGGCAGCCAGATTGAAGGAGAGACCACTTTTTTCCTAACCTGTAGAATACTCCTGCATACATTAGAAAAGAATGTCCTCTTTGTGTGGATATAACCCAGAGAGTTCAGGTTTGGCTACTGACTAGTTGTCCTTATTTTCTCCAGGCTGCAGTAGCCTTGCACCAAAATGCAGTATGTGACAAGCCAAATATAGACCAGTTTCCAGCCTCCATTTGATGCATATCCCGGGTGACCTTACAGTGAACAACTTATAAAACCTACAGCTTTGTCTCAACTTATACCCCAAGTATATATGTCAATGAATTTCTTCTGAACAAATAAAATCCTTTTTATGAAGGAGGTTCTGGAGACTATATTTTTCTCCATATAATCACAAAGTTTTAGATGAAGAAAATGAGTCCACAAGGAAAGAATTTCTTCCAAATTCTCTATTTTATCAAGATTGGTCTTACTATAATACCCTAACATATGAGAGAAGTTTAGTCTGAAATTTTGGTATTTCTGTTAGAAGGACTTCAGAAATACGTAGATTAAGCAGTTAGACTATTCCAAGTAGTGATCACAGTCTCCTCTGCATAAGTAATTTAAGAATAATTTGAGATGATGTTCATCTTCAACTGTGCAGAACTCAGTAAAGAAAGCAGTATGACATATTGTTGAAGAGGCCAGATTTTGGAATTTAATATGGTTGTGTTTTAATAAGAATTTTAGTTTGCCATCAAGCTCTTTGATTTCTCTGAGTCTTAGGGTTTTTACCTGTAAATGAACATAATACTAACCTTACTGAGTAGTTGTGAAGTATATAAAAATTGATATCACATCTCCTACAATTAATCAATAAAGGACAGGTATTTGCATCAACTATTGATATATGTTCCTAAATGTCCAATATTTATTGTTCCATAATGGCCAGTATCAGTCAGGTTCAGTCTGGTGATAGGTAGACTTCTTAATGCTATATCAAGACCCTAGAAGGACTTTCAAACCATCACCAATACACAATGGTTCTATGCTTCCAGCATCCCTAAGTACTGCATAAATATTAAGCTGTGTCTTTGTTTCATTCTCTTCACAGAGAATCAAGCACACAAGGAGGTTAAGTGGTTTGACCAAGGCAGGTTGTTGTGCCAGTAACAGAGCTGGGAATTGAACCAGAGGTCAGGCTCCTAGATAACGTAAAACCTAGATGAGAAAGTCCTTTTGCTGGTGCTGGGTCCATTGCTTATTTCTCTTTATACTAACACAACTACATTCCTTCCTTTTATGATCTGGTTCAGTGCTTGTATGGCTGCACTTAATCACTGGTGCTTGTTTCACATGAGAAACTATATGAAGGTAGGGACTATACTTATACAACAAAGACAAATGGAATCATTAGAACTCCAGTAAGTAAATGGTTTTTATAATTGAACAAACTCTGCAATAAATGTGGCTAGAAAAATTACAATGTGAGGGAAGATTCAGGCTTTCTTTTCAGAACCACCATTCTGAGAAGGTATTTGAGATGTCATTATAGAGGAAGTATTTATCTCAACCAACTGCAGAAAAAGAGAGAGATCCTGAGGTTTTTCTCTTGGTTACTATAATTAAGAATGAAAATTGGCATGGATTGAGTTTATTTTTAAGATACTAATAATTACTTTTAAAAAGTTCAACAGTCAATATTTATCTTCCCCCTAGTGAGATGAGAAGTTCATTTGGCAATTACTATTGTAGCAAAATGAATCAAAGATCACCCAAGCAGTAATAACCTCATACATTAATAATTTAAATAGCATGCTAAAACCTGCAATAGCATGCTGTTTATCAAAAACATTCCAATATACCATTGCATTTGATCCTTACAATAGTCCTATCAAGGACACAAAACACAGGTTTATATTGCATTTATTTGTATTTCATTATCATCTCTGTTCTCTTTCCTATCCATTGTCGTATTTCTGTATATAAGTCAGGGGTGGGACAGTGACATACTGAGAAGCTAGTTTGAGACTGGAAGGACAAAACCATGTTTTATAGCATTTCATGACTTCCATGGCATATATATTCTTACCATGGCTTGTGTAAAGTTACCAATGAGACAGTATTGGAAATGGACTTAAAATAAGTGGCACGTAATCAGCTCCTTTAAGCTTGCATAAATTGACTCCAGAACACTATGTAGAGAGAGGCTCAAAACATGAAAAATTATGAAGTCCAAGACAGACAAGATGAAATAGTTATTCAAACATGTACTCAGCACATATATTGCAAATTCTTAGTGCTTGAGGAGTGGAGACAGAGATAACAACATCTACCATTTTTTGAGTGCATGCTATATGTTGAGCAAAATGACAGTCCCTTTACGTACATATCCTCAATCTTTATAGCCTCCATATAAAATATGCATTATTACCCTCATTTTTTTCAAATGAGGAAGCTGATGTTCACTGAGATTATTTGGCCAGTGAAAAAACGGCTAAACCAGGATTCTAGCTCATGTCTTAGTGTCTTCAAAGTACTTTGTATCCAAGTAGATATGGTCAGGAATTCATTTCCTTCAAGGAAATCAGTCCATTTGAGATTATAGACAAGGAATACAACCATAATGTGTAATATGAGGGCTGACAAAGAGGGACTACTAATTAAGCTTAATGAGAGTTAGAGAAGGCTTCCAAAAATAAAGTAACTCTTAAATCAATTCATAAGAGCTAGTATAAATTTATCTGGTATACTTAGGTATTCCTCGTGGAGAAAATTGCAAATGCAAAGTCATGGAGATAGTGTAGGGATTTTGGACGTTACAAGTAGAATGACACATTCTTCATTCAACAAATATATATTGAGTGGCACTATTTTTCTGGCAATACACTAGGCACTAGATATACAGCAGTGAACAAAGCTTAAGAAAACCCCTGTTTTGATAGTGTTTGCATGCAATTGTTGGTAGAGACAAAATTAATGAATATATATGTAAATATGTATGTCACGTGGTGACAAACACTATGAAGAAATAAAACAATGAAGGATAAGGTATGAAACAGTTTGGACAAGTTGGCTGGTTATATTAAATGGCAGAGGCTGGGAAGGTTGGTGCAAGGGTGAAGAAATCTTGCATGTATGTGCACCCAACATAGACACTTCCCCCAGATTTATAAAACAATTATTAATTGAACTAAGAGTGGACATAGACATACAATAATAGTGTGTGAATTCAACACAAAACTTAAGGAGGACTTCGTTCTCAGTTGTCAATCCTTTACTTGCCCAAGCCTGAGAGTGAATGCCTTTTTAAATTTTATGCCGTGAGCACCTCACTAGCCTCACTCTGGTCCACGTCTTGGATCCTAGCAAGTGATAATTAGCAGCAAAACCTGGAAGTAGATGAGAGGGCAAGCCATCTTGACATCTAAAAAAGAACATTCCCAAAGTTTCAAAAGTTCTGAGGCAAAGAGTTTTTGTGAGAGTGATGAGACACACAAAAAAGCAGGAGGCCTATGCAAGAGTCAGAACACGAAGAACTTTGCTTGCTAACCAAGGAATTTGAATTTTGTTCTGAACACAGTGGTGAGGAATGTTTAATTTTTTTAAAATGAAGTAAACACATAGCAAATTCGTTTGAATTTTAGAAATGTCATTGTAATTGAAGCATGGGTAATGTTGTTAGAGGACTCAACACCAAAACACATGCTTGCACATAGCTTACAAATAATACAAATCAACCAAAAAAGCTTAGCGCACAAAGCAAGTTCTTAAGAACAATGTGGTCAGGCTAGGTGGCTCAGCCTGTAATCTCAGCACTTTGGGGGACTGTGAGAATGCCTGAGCCCGTGGGTTTGAAACCAGTCAGGGCAACTTGGCGAGACCTCATCTCTATAAAAAAATAAAAAATTAGCTGGACGTGGTAGCGCATGCTTGTAGTTACAGCTACTTGGAAAGTTGAGGTGGAAGGATTGCTGGAGCCCAGCAGGTTGACGCTGGGGTGGTCATGTGTGTGCCACTGCCCTCCAACCCGGGCAATGGAGTGAGACCCCCCAACTCAAAAGAAAGAACAATGTGACAGGAACAATTCCTTACACATTAATAGTTAACTTGAATGTTAATATCCTGAATGTGCCATTTAAGTGGCACTGACAATTGGAAGCAAAGAAACAAAAGAATGATCCATCCTTCTACTAACTTCAGGAAACTTATTGTACACATGTAGGCTTAAGGTAAAGGGTTAGAGAAAGATCTTCCATGCAAACAAAAAACAAAAAAGAGCAGAGGTCACTATTCTTATATCAAATAAAATAGACTTTAAGGCAATAAAATTTAAAAAAAAGAAAAGGTCAATAAGGGACACTACATACAGATAAAGGATTCAATAATCAGCAAGAAATATGCATCTTGAATACACACTTACCTCATATATGAGCTCCCAGATTTATAAACCAATTGCCATCTAAACTAAAAGAGGAAATAGTCATACACTAATGAGGAATTTCAGCACCCTGTCAATAGCTTAAGACAGATCATTGAGGCAGAAAACTACAAAGAAATCTGAGACAAATTTGACACTGGACCAATTAGATTTAATAGACATCCACAGAACACTCTACCCAACAATTCCAGAATACACATTCTCATAATTTTCACATGGAACTGGTTCTGAGGTTAACAACATAGTCATAACCCAAGCATGAACAAATTTCAAAAGGTCAAAATCATACCAAACGTCTTCTCAGGACACAGCAGAATAAAAATTCATACATAAATAAATACCAACAATAACAGGAACTCTCAAAAACACAAAAATACTTGGAAATTAAACATGTTTCTGAATAATTTTTGGGCAAACAAAGTCAAGACAGAAATTTTAAAAAACTTCCTAAAAACAAGTGAAAATAAAGACACAACATAACTAAACATCTGGGATGTCTATTAAATCTAATTGGTCCAGTGTCAAATTTGTCTCAGATTTCTTTGTAGTTTTCTGCCTCAATGATCTGTCTTAAGCTAT
>CAUYQG010003288.1:0-12015 GCA_963574415.1 Tarsius wallacei
AAAAAAAAAAAAAAAAAAGAAAGTTTAATTTGGACAAGGAAGAAAGCAATACCTTTTCTCCTATATTATAAAACAGTATAAACAGAAATGTGAATAAAAATAATTCTAGTGTCTGTATTCACTGGATTTTGTATGTACGCAATTACACCATTTGCCAATAATGGTATTCCTATTTCTATCCAATCTGTATATGTATATTTTTAACTTTACTACTTGGCTGAGAACTGCAGTAAAATACTAAATCAGGGTACTGACAGGCGGGATCATTGTCACATTTCTAAGTTCCACATTAGGTATATTTCCAAATATATACTTCCAGATATGGGCTTAAGGAGTTCCCTTTCAATTCTATCGTTGTCAGCTTTTCCCCACCCAAAATCCAAAATCTCTTTGGCTTCTTAAGTTTTCAAATGTTTTTCTTCATCTATTGTGATGATGGCATGATTTTTCTTCTATAATCTGTTAATATGGCGATGTAAATTTATTTTTTATTAAAAAACATTGTGCTTTTAGAAAAACCCAACTAGGTTATGGCATATGCTTTTAATGTATTTCTGGATTAGAGCTGTTAATAGTTTAAGATTCTGGCATTTATGTCCATGAGTGAGATCATTCTTTTTCTTATTAAATGTCTGATATATAAAGTAAATCTGATCTGGGTGTAATTCCAGCACTTTGGGAGGCAGAGGCGAGAGAATTGCTTGAGCCCACCGGTTCAAGACCAGCCTGGGCAACTTGGTGAGACTTCATCTCTACAATAAATCAAATAATTAGCAGGTGTGACGGAGCACACCTGTATTCCAGCTACTTGGAAGGCTGAGGTGGAAGAATCACCTGAGCCCAGTAGGTCGAGGCTGCAATGGCCTTGAGCATGCCACTGTACTCCAGCCAGAGCAACAGAGTCAGACTCTGACTCAAAAAAAGTAAAGAAAAAAAAAAAAGTGAATCTGTCTGGATCTGATGTTGTCTCTATGGGAAGATTGTTAACTACTGATTCTACACTTTAAGCAATTATACAACAAAATGATTATAAGGAAAATATTGCCAGCCACGGTGGCTCACACCTATATCCCAGCACTTTGGAAGGCAGAGGTGAGAGGACTGCCTGAGCCCACAGGTTTGAGACCAGCCAGGGCAACTTGGTGAGATCTCATCCCTACAATAAATCAAAAAATTAGCTGGATGTGGAGGCGCAAGCCTGTAGTTCCAGCTACTTGGAAGACTGAGGCAGAAGGATCACCTGAGCCCAACAGATTGAGGCTGTGGTGGCCATGAGCATGCCAATGCCACCGCACTCCAGCCTGGGCAATAGAGTGAGACTCCAATGCAAAAAAAAAGAAAGAAAAAGAAAAACATTTCTCCTTAGACCAGTTTTGGGAAGTTGGATTTTTCTAAGAGTATGTGCACTTCACCTAAATTTTCAGTTAGGCCAGGCACAATGGCGCATGCCTGTAATCCCAAAACTATGGGAGGCTGAGGAGGGAGGATTGCTTGAGTCCAGGAATTGGAGATGAGCCTGGGCAACATAGTGAGATCGTCTCTCTACAAAAAATATTAGCCTAGCCCAGCAGCAGACCTGTAGCTCCAGCTACTTGGGAGGCTGAGACTGGACATTGCCTGAGCCTGGGAAGTGAAAGTTGCAATGAGCCGTGATCTGCCGTACTACGTTCCAGCCTGGTTGACAAAGGGTGACCCTAACTAAAAAAAAAAAAAAAAAGATAAAATTTCAAATTTTTTGGTCATAAAATCGTCCCCAATACCTTATTAACTTTTTTCATTGTTGGGGTCCTGCCAACAAATGCCCACGTGCCCCGTCCACTAAGATCAAGGATCTCTGCGAAAAGACATCTGCACGCTTGTCACTCTACAAGCGATTCCCAAAGGCCCGCAACAACCTACCAGAGGCTTAGTCAAGAGCTGGGTGAGGTCGCAGGCTAGTGTGCGCAGGGTCACAAGCACTTTACTCCAGATCCCGCACTTACTGGAAGACTTAGGGGACCCAACATGCCTCTTCCGGTTGCATCCTCCTCAGGCTGTCTGTGCTTGAGAATTCGGGACCCAAGTGTCAATGAGGTCTTGGTTCTGGCAGGCCAGTTCCAGTCTTTTGTAAGAGGGAACAGAGAAGGGAATGTAAGGGGGAACAAAGAAGCAACTCTGACCTTGGAGCAGGCTTCACTCCCTTCCTAAAAACTGTTTTGAAAATGTTGCAAAATTAATAACACCCTTATCCACTGCACCTGCATAATCGGCTACATCTGCTTCTGTAAACTTGCTTGCTTGCCCACGCTAGCAGAATGATGCAATAAGAGCCCTGGAACGTCCCAAGTTCTATCTTTAGCCCACCAGGATGTAAGTCTAAACTACTTAAGACAGCCCTGTGTTGCAGCTGGTCACCCTTGCTTTGGAATTCGTGATCCAGCAAGTGGTCACCGGCCATAGCCAAATCTGGCTAATAAACCTATCCTTTGTTACTTATAACTTTGTGTTGGTGCCTGTGATTTAAGCCCTTGGACTCTACTTCACTTTGTCACGTGGGTGTCACCGCTTAGTCAAAGTGGACCTACAGCTTTAGGAGGTAGAAATGGTGACTTTCTAACTTCAGGAGCCAAATTCAGGATTTAACCCTTGGAGAAGTGTTTTGACTTGAATTGTGTCACCCGCCCCTCTCACCGCCAATTCATACGTTGAAGACCGACCCCTAGTACCTTGGGATGTGGTTGTGTTTGGAGATAAGGCCTTTATTTTTATTTTTTAGTCTATCCCTGTCGCCCAGGCTGGAATGCAGTGGCACGCTCATGGCCACAACAGCCTCGACCTGCTGGGCTCAGCAATCCTTCCATCTCAGCCTTCCAAGTAGCTGGAACTACAGGCACGCGCCACCACACCCAGCTAATTTTCTTGATTTATTGTAAAGATGAGGTCTCACCAAGCTGCCCAGGCTGCTCTCCAACCCATGGGCTCAGGCAATCCTCTCTCCTCCGCCTTCCAAAGTACTGGGATTATAGATGTGAACCACCACACCTGACCTGGAGATATGGCCTTTAAAAAGAAGTAATTAGGGTGGGCCTTTCTCCAATCTGACAGGTATCCTTAGAAGAAATTAGGGCATAGGAGCAACACCGAGGATGTGGGGAGCATAAAGAAAAGGCCACATACTAGCCAAAGAGAGGTCTCCTGAGAAACCAAACTTGCTCACACCTGGATATCAATGTCAGACCAAGCCCTTGTTCCTACCAGAATTAATGCCTGGACCCAAATAATGGTCTTAACACTCTGCCAAATCTACCAAGGTCTCCAGGTGCCATCACATCACTTCCCAACCAATCTCAGTCAACAATTCAGGCTAAGAAGGACAAGATGATAACAATCAGCTGGTCACCTATAGAGGGAAACTTGGGTATAGGTCTTCGGGTGATCCCTTATCACCAAACGACTCCCCTCAAAGGACTCTGAAAACTAAACAGAGGCTCTCTGATGGCCAGAGCCAGCCTGTCCCTATGTGACCTCCTGGGAGAGGGAACGGATGGAAGACAAGTGGCTAGTAGCTGTACCATAGTTCTTAGGTGAATTTTAAGAATTAAACCACTTAAAGTGTGTAGTCCCTGGCTCAGTTAAGATATGATCACAGTCGGGCTTGTTGGCTCAGCCTGTAATCCCAGAACTTTGGGAGGCCAAGGTGAGTGGATTGCCTGAACCTGTGGGTTCGAGACCAGCCCAGGCAACTTGGTGAGACCTTGTCTCTACAATAAATAAAAAATTAGCCAGGCATGGTAGTGCACACCTGTTGTTCCAGCTCCTTAAAGGCTGAGCGGAAGGATCACTGGAGCCCAGCAGGTCAACACTGGGGTGGCCATGAGCGTGTCACTGCACTCCAGCCTGGGTGATGGAGTGAGACTACGACTCAAAAAATAAAAAAATATATATATGATCACAGCAAATTCATATGTTTCATAGATATTTCTAACAATGTATAAGTGTTCCATCTTCATTCACTTCATGCCCCGGGTAGACCACCACAGTACGGTTGATATGACAGCCATAAATCTGCTTTCACCTCCTCAAGTCTAGGAGGAGCCAACACAAGATTTTTTAATTGTTTATTATTTTTATTTTTAGTTGACAACACGAGATTTTTTAGGGATAACTACAAGTGAAAATCCCTTTACTGGGGTCCAGGGTTTATCCAAACAGGTTTCCCATGGGCAGTTTTAATTGGTAGATTTCAAGTAAGTAGGCATCAGTTCCATTGATTGGGTCATGCTGTGTCTGAAAAGTGGTCACTGTGGCAAATCTACAGTTCAATTATGAGACATGAACTCCCCCGTCCAAAATCAAAGGATGGACACAGAGACATGCAGTGCAATGGAAGCGAGACTTTAATGACAGTCTTACAAGGTCGGGTGCCTGGTGGATCACAACAAGCAATTTATCTTCTATTATGCAAGTCCCTCCCCCAGTTCATTGATCAAGGATTACAGGGTCACAATCTCTCCCGAACGTCGCCTAAGCAGTTTTGGTTTAAATAAGGTCAAAATAAGAACTTGTTGCTATTTCATTGGAGGGCTTCAGCTTCCTTATTTCTAACTTTTATTTTTCCCTAAGACGATGTGACTATCATCACACCTCTCTTTCTAACAAGCTTTTGGTCACATCTGCCTCCTAGTGTGTACTTTTGGTCACTTTAGCAGACTTCTTTCCATTTTATGAAGATAAATCATCTATTACCTTTCACACAATATAGAGTGTGATGATCAGCAAGGCCAGTCAAGTATGTTGTATCTAACTGTTCCACAGGGAGGGATCATCAGGAGGTAGTTGTGTAAGGCAGATATATGAATTGGCCACATTGAAGAACTGGATGAGAAGGAAGCATATAGATCTTGAAACTGTGCCAAGGATGACCGAGCCTGTTTCTGATATGAGAAAGTTACTTATATTCAAAATGGATTCCAAAGCAACATAAAATTGTAAGAATTCACTATAGTTATGCTTCAAGAATATCAATCCACCCAGTACTGGGGAGAAAACCTGGTAGTTTTCTTTTTTATTTTAAAGATGTGGGGTGCAATTCAGGGTTAGGTGTACAAATGTTGATTATGCGGGTACCCTTGTTGATGAGGTATGCCCCTCCCTCCCCTAGCAGTTTCCCTCAACTACCAATCCCCCTTCCCCTTCCCTGGCAGTTGCCCACTACTGTCTTTCTTATAGTACTATGACAATCGTTCAAGGTCTGCTTATAAGTGAGATCATATGGTACTCTGTTCTTAGTTTCTGTGATAGATCACTGAGTATGATTGACTCTAAATCCATCCAAGTTGCTGCAAAGTCCATATATTTGTCCTTTTTGATTGCATAATATTCCATTGTGTATATGTACCACATTTAAAAAAATCCAGTCCAGCTTCAATGGGCAGCATGGTTGGTTCCATGTTTTTGCTGTTGTGAATAAAGCTATAACAAACATACGTGTGCAGGTATCTTTTTTATAGAATGACTTGAGTTCCTCTGGTATATTCCCAATAGGGGAATTGCTGGGTCATATAGAAGGTCAATTTCTAGTTCTTTTAGAAATCACCACACTGTCTTCCAGAGTGGCTGCACTAGTTTGCATTCCCACCAGTAGTGTAAAAGCATTTCTTTTTCTCCACATCCTCACCAGCATCGGGTGTTGTTTGTTTTATTAATGATGGCCCTTCTTACTGTGGTATCTCAATGTGGTTTCGATTTGTATTTCTCTGATGATGAGTGAGGCTGAACACTTTTTAATGTGTCTGTTGGCTGCTTGTATATCTTCTTCTGAGAAGTGTCTATTCATGTCTTTTGCCCACTTTTTTTCATGTTTTGTTCATGTGTTAACAAAAAATAAAATTAGTAACAACTTTTTTGTCAAATATCTACTATGTGCTAGACGTTGCCAGACACAGAGTTTGCATATATTATCTCCAATTTTTAAAAGAAGCTGTGAAGTATATATTACTGACATTTTAAAAAATAAAGATGTGGGGTACAATTCAGGGTTAGGTATACAAATGTTGATATGCAGGTATTTCCGATTTTTAAAAAAAGCTTTGAAGTATGTATTACTGACTTTTTAAAATAAAGATGTGGGGTACAATTCAGAGTTAGGGGCATACAAATGTTGATTATGCAGGTACCCTTGATGAGGTATGCCTCTCCCTCCCCTAGCAGTTTCCTTCAACTCCCAATCCCACCCCTGCTCCTCTGAAAGTTTCCCCCTACTGCCAATCCCTTTCTTACAGTATTATAATTGTTCAAGGTCCGCTCATGAGTGAGAACATATGGTACTCTGTTCTTTGTTTCTGTGATAGATCACCGAGTATGATCAACTCTAAATCCATCCAAGTTGCTGTGGAGTCCATATGTTTGTCCTTTATGGCTGCATTATATTCCATTGTGTATATGTACCATATTTTTGTTATCCAGTCCAGTTTCGATGGGCAACACGGTTGGTTCCATGTTTTTGCTATTGTGAATAGAGCTAATCCTCTTTGTACATTTTATAGACTTCTACAGGAAAACCATCTGATTCAGAGCTTTTCTTTTCTTTTTTTTAGGTAGTTTTCTTATGACAGAGTCAATTTCCTAGGTTATTATTGGTCTATTTAGTGTCTCAATGTCTTTGTTTCAACCTGGGGAGGTTGTGTAATATAAGAAAGTCCTCCATTTCATTTAGGTTATCAATTTTGTTCCCATAGGTATACATAGTAATCTCTGATAATCTTTTGCATTTCTGGGGGTCAGTTATGATTTGATCTTTTGTATTTCTGATTGTGTTTATTTGAGCTTTTTCTCTCTTTTTCTTGGTCATTCTGGCTAGGGGTCCATCAATCTTGTTATTTCTTTCAAAGAACCAGCTTTTTGTTTTGTTGGTGTTTTCTATGATATTTTTGTCTTCTATGTCCCATATTTGGGCTCAAGTTTCAGTGATTTGGATTATTCTACTAAAGTTGGGGTTTTGATGGTCTTCTCTTTCCAGCTCCCTTAGGTGATTTGTTAGTCTGTCAACTTGTGATCTTTCCCTTGTTTTGATGTGTGCTCACAGAGATATAAATCCCCCTCTTAGAACTGTTTTCATGGCATCCCAGAGGTTTTGGTAAGATGTTTCTTCATTTTCATTTGTTTCCAGGAAACAGTTTCATTTGTTTCCAGGAAACAGTTTCATTTGTTTCTTCATTTTCATTTGTTTCATTTGTTTTCATGGCATCCCAGAGGTTTTGGTAAGATGTTTCTTCATTTTCATTTGTTTTTATTTCTGCTTTGATTTCAGTGTTGACCCAGTAGTTGTTCAGCATCATGCTGTTTAGTGTCCATGTCTTTGTTGGTTTTGAGGAAATTTTGTAGGTGTTGATATTTATTTTTATTCCACTGTGGTCTGAGAAGGTATATGGCAATATTTCAACTTTATGGAATTTTTTAATGCTTGATATGACCAAGGATGTGATCAATCTTGGAGTACGTTCCATGTGGTGATGAGCAGAATGTATATTGTATGGTTGTTGGGTGGAATACTCTGTAGGTATCTATTAAGTCCATTTGGTCGAATGTCAAGTTTAGGTTCTGGACTCCTTGTTCATTTTTTGCCTCGATGATCTATCTGGGGCTGTTAGTGGGGTATTCAAGTCCCCTGCTATAATAGTGTTAGAGTCAATATCTTTTTTTTTTTTAGTTTACTTAGTAGTTGCTATAAATGCTGGTGCTCCTGTGTTAGGTGCATATAGTTTAGGATGGATATTTCTTGTTGATGAATTGAACCTTTTATTATTATGTAGTGTCCTTTTGCATCTTTTTAAATTTTTGATAGCTTAAAGGTTGTTTTGTCTGATATTAAGATCGTGACTCCTCTCTTTTTTTGTGATTCATTTGCCTGGAAAGTCGTTTTCCACTATTATAACTTTGAGTCTGTGTGTATCCCTTGTAGTGAGATGAATTTCCTGGATGCAGCAAATCATTGGGTCGTGGTTTCTTATCCAGTTTGCCATTCTGTGTCTTTTCAGTGGTGCATTTAGTACATTCACATTCAGGGTGATTATTGAAATGTGATTGTTTAGCCCTGTCATGAGGTTCTTATAAAGTTTTTCTTTGTTTGCTTTTTTTCTTTTGGCTTTGGGTTGATATATGTGTGTGTTTCCAAGTTTCTTGTTGCACTGTATTCTCTGTTGATTCTGTGCTCTGCTGTTCTCTTGGGAAGTGTGTGGTCATTCTTTTTTTCTTCCTTCTGTGCTTAATATCTTTTAAGTGTCTCCTGTAGAACTGTTCTGGAAGCTGCATAATCTCTTAGGGATTGGATTTTAATTCTTCATCACTGATGAAGCTGAGCTTGGCTGGGTAGGAAATTCTTGGTTGAAATTGTTTATCTTTGAGGAGCTTGAATATTGGACTCCAGTCCCTTCTTGCTTGTAGTGTTTCTGCTGATAGGTCTGCTGTTATTCTGATTGGTTTTTCCCAGAAGGTAGTCTGACCTTTCTCTTTTGCTGCCTTTAGAATTTTTTATTTTGTGCCTACTTTGTATAGGCAAATTACTATGTGTCTAGGGGTTGGTCTTCTCATTTGATATCTTGTGAGGGTTCTCTGTATCTCTTGTGCTTTTTTGGTCACATCTCTGGTGAGATGAGGAAAGTTTTCTTGGATTACTTCCTGGAATAATTGCTCCAAGTTGTTCTCCATTTCCCTTTCTTCTTCTGGGATACTAATCAGGCATAGGTCCAGCTTCTTGATATAATCGCACATCTCTTGTAGGCTTTGTTCTTTCTTTCTGAGTCTTCTATGTTTTTTACAGATCGGGTTAATTCCATGTTCTGTTCTTCAAGTTCTGAGATTCTTTCTTCAGCTAGATTAATTCTGCTTTGCATGCTTGTCATCTTTTTTTTTTAAATACATATACTCATATAAGGAGCTTTATCTATTGTTCAAAGAGATGGTCATCTGGTTTCCTAGGTTCTCCACTCCATTACAAGTGTCAATTTTACAACTCTAGCTCCAGTTCCTCTTAGAGATTAAAAGAGCTCCAAAGCCCTGTGATCATGCACTCTGATAAGAGCCACAGACTTTTCAGATTGAGTAAATTTCTGGCACATGAGCTGTGTGAGAGCTGTGGATGTTGCTTCTTGATTCTGGCTGAGGCCCTGCCCTAGTCCCTGTGAGCCACCATGCCGGGTCTAACCTCCATTATTCTTGATTGCACCCTTAGGAATGAACTTCTTGACTCTGTTGCAAATGAAATAAATTCCTTTGGGGAAATATTAGGAGTTATCTGTTTTATGACCTGTTTCTTCCACAAAATCTTTTGATTTGGGGGTAAAAACAATGGCAAGCTTCTCTATGAATGACACCCACACTCTTGAAGCTAAGTGCTTAGTAAAAGGGTGTACAAAAGCCTGAAGTCCCCTTGTCTTCTGGTGTGGAACTTGCACCTCACAAACTGTGGTGAGGGAGCCAGGCGCAGTGGCTCAGGCCTGTAATCCCAGCACTTTGGGAGTCCGAGGCAAGAGGATTGCCTGAGTTCAGGGATTCGAGACCAGCCTGGGCAACTTGGTGAGACTACGTCCCTACAACAAAATTTAAAAATTAGCCAGGCATGGTGGCGTGCACCTATAGCTCCAGCTACTTGGAAGGCTGAGCTAGAAGAATCACCTGAGCCCAGCACATCAAGGCTGAGGTAGCCATGAACATGTCACTGCACTCCAGCCTGGGTGACAGAGACTCCCACTCAAAAACAAAACAAAACAAATTGCATAAGGGGTGGAAGTGGTGGCTCATGCCTATAATCCTAGCACTTTGGGAGGCCAAGGTGAGAGGATTGCCTGAGCCCACTGGTTTGAGATAAGCCTGGGCAACTTGGTGAGACCTCATCTCTACAATACATCAAAAAATTAGCCAGGCATGGTGGCACATGCCTGTAGTTCCAGCTACTTGGAAGGCTGAGGTGGAAGGATCACCTGAGCCCAATAGGTTGAAGTTGCAGTGGCCGTGAGTGTGCCACTGCACTCCAGCCTGGGCAACAGAGTGAGACTCCAACTCAAAAATAATATTAAAATAAAATAAAATAAAAATTGCATAAAAGAGGCCCGGTGTGGTGGCACTTTGGGAGGCCAAGTTGAGAGGACTACCTGAGCCCATGGGTTCCAGACCAGCCTGGGCAACTTGGCGAGACCTCTCTATAATAAATAAAAAAACTAGCTGGGCATTGTGGCATGTGCCTGTAGTTTCAGCTACTTGGAAGGTTGAGGTGGAAGGATCACCTGAGCCCAGCAGGTAAAGTCTGCGGTGGCTGTGAGCATGTCACTGCTCTCCAGCCTAGGCAACGGAGTGAGACTCCAACTCAAAAAAAAATAATGTCTCAAGAAGCAAATTAAAAACCCTAAGTAAAGCCACAGGGAGACGAGACAAGAAAGAACCCAACAAGTTAAGTCCAAATTGATGATGAGTAGACATCAGCTGAGTGGAATATTCTTTTTTTCCCCCTAATTATTAGTGGCCTACTCCCACCACCGCTGGCAGAAGGAGCCATGGCTGGGTGAAATATTCTTGCTACTAGAGAAGGTGACTAGGATTTGTCTGTACAATGAAATAATTTAGCAGATCCCAAACTCGACTTTTGTTTGGGTATTCACCTTTCCCTTCACATTCCCAGGGAGGCCAAAAGAAGGCAGACCTTGCTTAATCTAAGTCAATAAAGGCAATTTCCTTTACCTTGCTAGAGACTGAGTTAGGGTGGAACATATGTCATAATTCTGGCCAGTGAAAGGCTATGAGTGGCTTCTAACAAAGGTTTCTTACCAATAAAGGAAAAACTTAGGAGGAAACCACCCATTGTCTTCTGCTGTGACTGCAGTAGTCGTCTTTCAATCACTAGGTGTGTAGCCTAGAGGATAAGCTAAGGATGGCAGAGCAGAAAAACAGAATGAACCCTGAAGCCCCACCCTGCCACAGGACTTTTTGTTACATATATACAAGATGTATATCCTCTTATTGTTTAAGGTCCTTTAGAGTTACGTTTTTTATTTTGTGCAACTAAATATACCTTATTGATATAGGCAGGTGGGCATTATGATCCAGCAAGTAGCTTTAGACCAAAAGTAATGGAGGAACAGAACAATTCAAGCAGCAGCTTAAACTTTTAAAATTCAACTGCACATGCATAAAAGGAAATGAGGGGCTGGGCTTGGTGGCTCACACCTGTAATCTAAGCACTTTGAAAGATAATGCTGGAGGATTGATTGAAGCCAGGAGTCAAAGAACAGCCTGGGCAACACAGTGAGACCCTGCCTCTACTTAAAAAGAAAAAAATATATTAAAAAAAACAACAACTGAGGAACAGAGGAAAATTTAAATTCCAAGAGCATGTCCCACTGTTGCAGGGAAACAGAAATGTTCTGTCACTAATGTAGGTGTACAGGTTATTTAAGACCTAAGAAACTGTCAAAATTGTTGGGGCAGAGTGGTGAGGAAGGTCCAGATTTCAGGCACTAAAGTCAGTAAGAAATGTTTCCCAGAGCACTAGCAGAAAACCACCAGACTCATGAAGTTTAGAGATGAAAAACTTAAAAAGAATGTTAACAGTTCAAGGGAGAGGTATCCTAACTTCAGCACTTGAGCTGCTGGTCTATGGAATAGATGCAGCCATAGATCAATGTCATTAGCCATTAAGATTCAACTCATAGCCGGGTTTGGTGGCTTAGCCTGTAATCCCGTGCCTTGGGAGGCTGAGGTGAGTGGACTGCCTGAGCCCGCGGGTTCGAGACCCGCCTGGGCAACTTGGTGAGACCTCATCTCTACAATAAATAAAAAAAAAAAAATCAGCCAGGCGTGGTAGCGCACGCCTGTAATTCCAGCTACTTGGAAGGCTGAGGCAGAAGGATCGCCGGAGCCCAGCAGGTCGAGGCTGCGGTGGCCGGGAACGGCCACTGCACTCCAGTCTGGGTGACTGAGTGAGACTCCGACTCAAAAAAAAAAAAAAAAAAAGATCCAACTCATTTTTACTGATATTTATGTTCC
>CAUYQG010003291.1:0-11684 GCA_963574415.1 Tarsius wallacei
TACAATAAATCAAAAATTAGTTGGGCATGGTAGTGCGCGCCTGTAGTTCCAGCTACTCGGAAGGCTGAGGCGGAAGGATCGCCAGAGCCCAGCAGGTCGAGGCTGCGATGGCCGGGAGCGGCCACTGCACTCCAGTCTGGGTGACTGAGTGAGACTCCAACTCAAAAAAAAAATGGTATGACTTATACATCTAAATCAACAGGCAGACACCTTTACAAATGGAGATTTCCTTAAAGATATAAGTTTGTTTTACAAAAAGAATTCAGCCAGCTACATACCAGAAAGTTATAATTTTGGCTTTTAGATTACTGGCTTCAGGGTGAAGCTCTTTAAGGAAGGGAGGTGGACAAGAAAGCATGCAGGCTTTAGGGCCTAAACCACACATTTCCTATCTAAACACACAAGGAAATAACTAATAACCATTCATTGTAAGCAACTGCCAGTCACAGCGTGCCAGTCACAGCGTGCCCTCTCTCTCTATCTATATATATGAGAGAGAGAGAGAGAGAGACCTTGGTGTATATATATATAATATATATATAATATATATATATATTACACATATCAAGGTCAAATTTTCAGTGCAAAGCAACATCTGATATCCTTAAAAGCCAAAAGAACTAGGCAAAGCAGCACAGAGTTTCAGATGACAATATGTCCCCTTACAACTCTTTTTTTTTTTTTTTTTTGAGTTGGAGTCTTACTCTGTCGCTCAGGCTGGAGTGCAGTGGCATGCTCACAGAGGTCTCGCCAAGTTGCCCAGGCCAGTCTCGAACCCCTGGGCTCAGGCAATCCTCTCGCCTTGGTCTCCCAAAGTGCTGGGATTACAAGCGTGAGACACCGTGCCCGGCTGCTTAAAGTTCATTAAGAAAAAAACAGAGGCTCCTCCCTAAAAGGAGGTTGTAGCACCTTTTCTGATTTAATTATCCAGGCTAATCTATCTTAGGTCCTGTCATGTGGCTATCAAGGGTTGCAAGAGGAAGGAGAGGCAAAATGTAATCTACTGAATTCCCTAAAGTGGGATTTAAAAGAGAAAAAAGCATAAAGGCCTTATAGAAATATATAACTTGGATATTAGCTTTAAATGAAGCTGACTTCTAACCATAGAGTTCTAAAAACAATCCTTTTGCATCTATTTTTTTTTTTGAATTGGAGTCTCACTCAGTCGCCCAGACTGGAGTGCAGTGGCGCGACCCGGCCACCGCAGCCTCGACCTGCTGGGCTCCGGCGATCCTTCTGCCTCAGCCTTCCGAGTAGCTGGAACTACAGGCGCACGCTACCACGCCCAGCTAATTTTTTTGATTTACTGTAGAGATGAGGTTTCGCCTGCCCAGGCGGGTCTCGAACCCGCAGGCTCAGACAATCCACTCACCTCAGCCTCCCAAGGCGCGGGATTACAGGCTGAGCCACCGAGCCCGGCTCTTTTCGCATCTATTATTACCCGATTTTAGCTAGGACGAATAGCCACTATATTTCTGAAACACAACCAGAAATGAGAGACTTCTTAAGGCTTGCCATGACATTATTACACTATTATATCTTTCTTTCAATTTAACTTCTCCATCAATTGTTGAGAATGAGAAATCTCTAAAAATCTTTTTAGTCAATTTTCAATGGCGCAATTAATTCCAATAATGATTCAATTCAAAAGCCTCTTTAAAGTCCAGGTAGTAAATTTTTAGGTTTACCATATAATTCCTGGAAGAGGGCATAGAGGAGGCCTCAAATGACCCCCCAGAAATTCATTCTCAGGACTAGACAAAAAGAAAGATGACAAAAGCCCCATAGTGACGAGACCCTGTAAGACAAACTTCCCCTGAGAGCATGACACATTCTGGACGAAAAGTGTGCTACTTGAAATCTCTTGAACTCCCAGTCTTTTCAAACTGGCCTCCTGATATGAACTCAACAACTCATGTCCCCTCCCCCTCCAGATGGTAGTGACCAGAGAGTATCCCCTCATGGTCACAAAGTCAAGCTCTCAAGGACATAAAGACAAAAGGGAAGCCTTATCCAGTTTTTGTTTCAGGGACCCGCAGTAAGACCTGCCTTTAACAGATGTTGGTCTAATTAGAATTGCATAACTGACTAGTCTGCAAGGCTGGCTTGAAAAGTGGGCTTATGGGGTCCAGGCCCGTGTTTTACCCCAGGGTAACCCTCTTATGACAGATCAACACAGAAAGGCAGAGAAAATAAGTTCCTGAGAGGAAAAGGCATAAAATAATTTTTTCATACCACAAAGTATCCAAAATTATACCAGAGTTGCTATACCCAAGGCCAGTCACGCAAGTGTTCTTTTTCCCATTAATCAAAATTGTGCAGATAAAACTGATTTTTTTTTTTTAACAATTCACTCGCTTACTAGAATGTACACAGAGAGGGATGTGGCTTGGTAAGAATTTTTACCCCTTTTTCTGGCAGAACAGGGTTCTGGGTTCTCCTCGATGCAGCTTCTAGAAGAGGAGTGGCTTTTTTTCTTTTCATCTTGCTCGCAGCACCAAAACTGTTTCTTTTCATCTTGCTCGCAGCACCAACACCATGACTGTTGGCCCCCTAAAGGTTCACTGTAAAGTCACTGGCATGAAGCAAGGTTGATTTATAGGACAAAAGGCATACACATTTTATTTAACGTGTGTACACAGGGGCCTTCAGAATAAAGACAACTTCTCAATGCATTACAGAAACTTAAATACAATCTGGAGGTAACAGGCAGAATGGGGGCTTAATTCTGGTAAAGCAGGTTATGCTAGAGGGAAGAAGGGGAATTCTGTAGAGGGGTAACATATGGTTGGGACAATGAATAGATGGAGGAAACAGCTCTCCTTGGAAGATGAATGAAACTGAGAGACAGGCAACATTTTGTAAAAGTTCTTCTTCATTCATTCCTCCAGTAGATAATTTTAACAGAGAGAGAAAGTAGTTTTGGGAGAGAGGGTGGGGAATGGAGGATCAAAGAGACCTTGAGGCAAAATGCCATACTTTGAGGTAAATTTTCCTAGAATCTTCACTCAGAGCCTGCTTCTAGCAAACTGCCTGCTATGGACTAAATATTTGTTCAACAAATTCATATGTTGAAGCCCTAACCCCCCACCTGATGGCATTTGCAGGTGGGGGTCTTTGAGAGAAAATTAAGGTTATATGAGGTCATGAGGGTACCCTCATGATGGGATTAGTGTCCTCATAAGAAGAAGAAGAGATACCAGAGATACATGAGCACACAGGGAGAAGGTGGACATCTGCAAACCAGGAAGAGAGCCCTCACCAGTGTTACATTCTTCCAGGTTTTTATGCTCACCGCACAGAAAATCTGATACACTGAGACAGCAGTTGCTGCAATAGAGAAATTATTTAATAATTGCAAAGCAGTTGAGCTTCTTCCCTCTAGCATTTGAATTTGTTGAACAAATCTGTCTCCCTGATAATTTTTTAGGCTAGAGATTTTAAGGATAATTTAGTGATCAGGGAACAGTTGCCACTGATTGGTTGGGAATGGAGTCATACCATTGTTGAAACTATCTTTGTGTGCAGAAACAGTTTCTGGGTGGAGTCAGCTCCTCGGTATAAGTCATGGGTCTGGGTGGGGGCAGAGGGTTCGCCAGAATTAAAAGTCTGAGAAACATCTCAAAGACCAGTTATAGGTTTATGTTATGTATAAGAGCAATTGAGGAAGTTACAAATCTAGTGAACAATGGCTGCTTATTGTAAAGGTATGTTAAGCAGAAGGAATCTGATCAAAGCTGCTCGTGCCCTTCTGCTGATCAAACTTCTGAATGACCTAAGGGCTCATTGTTCTTTAACAGAAATGAAAATCATCAACCTCTGGTCAGCTCCTTCCCAGGGTCAGAACACGATGAAATTCAGACCCTCATTACAATTCTAATAGTGTGGCCTTTCATTCATTCTACGAAGGTGGTTTCACCAGAACCTTAGACTTCCAGCCTCCAGAACTGTGAGAAATAATTTTTTTTAAGCCACTCAATCTGTGGTATTTTGTTATGGCATCCCAGACTGACTAACACACTGCCTTTTTCTTTTTAAAGTTCAGGATCATGGAACACTTCTGCACAGCCGAGTCCTGAATCACTGTGAAGAGATACACTTATCTACTAGGTACAGTGTGCAGTCAAGTTTCTAGCTCATTGAAAGTTATAGTAAATAATGAGTTTTGCAAAAAGCTTCATTTCAATAAGCTGAGTTTGAAACAGTATACATGCACCTAGGGAACCTTCTCTTTTCCTGGGTTCCTTGCCCTCTCACCCCCCACCCTTAATAGTATCTTTTTAAAATTTTTATTTTAGGACATCCTTAGTGTTCTTATTTGTGTAAGCATGAAGCACAGTGGAACCCGTAATTGTGTTAAGTGGTTTCGGACTGCAGGCGTCCACAGTGAAAGGGATAGGAATGTGCAGCTCAGAGCATGGATTGTTTATCCAGATAGTTAATTAATTGCACATGTCCACATGTCTCTACACCCCATTGAAGTGAAATGATTTTTAGAGCTACAGTTAATTTTTTATAGATTTAAAAAAAACCAGAAAGTCTTATAAAGTAAATTTCA
The DNA here is from genome assembly GCA_963574415.1 of Tarsius wallacei. NCBI lineage: Eukaryota > Metazoa > Chordata > Mammalia > Primates > Tarsiidae > Tarsius > Tarsius wallacei. The sequence goes on from CAUYQG010003291.1 coordinate 4,559, forward strand.
TGTAAAAGTTAATGCCAGGGGCAGTATGTATGCAAAGTGAGTTTTTTCCCAGATGAAGCCTCAGTGTGATCATTTAGATGGGTGGGTTTTCCCATTGCCTTTTCAGAGGGGAAAGCTAAAAATAATAATTTTTGACAATTAAAAAACAATGGAGGACATGCCATTAGGCCGTATATTATTGCCATGTGCTCTCTACATGAATAATTGTCATCAGCATATACAGGAGGGAGGTCGCTTCGTGTGAGGTATGGCCAGAACAGGAAGGCTTGTCTAGGAGGTAGTTTTGATTTGGGTTTCATAGGATTGAAACTGGAACTGAGGGAGAAGAAGGGACAAGGAGCTCCAGGCGGTGAGAATTGAATCCTCTCTTCTTTACTAACTTATCTGACTTCTCTTTGTGTTCAAAAAACCCAAGACGCACTGGACCTACAGCGGTAACTCTTATTTAAATGAATAAAATAAGTTTTCCTGTGGTTAATCATTTCCTAAAGCTCATGTCCCCTTTATGGTGACAACATATTCTGACATGCACTTGAAATGCCCCTCATGAAATGAGAGTACGGCGAGGAGAGGGGAGACACCATGTGCCACTGTGTAAGCAAATTAAACCCTCATAAAAGAATTGATTGTCACAACTGGGGAGGAGGCAATAACACCTCCATTTCACAGATGACAAAACGGATGGACGCCCAGGGAATTTTAGCGAGTTGCTAAAGGTTCACAGCAGGAAGGGAAGGAACTGGAAATCACATCCTCAAATCTCCAAGCCAGCTCTCACCCTCTGGGCTGCCTTCTGGTAGGGGGTGGAGGGCAGGGAGGGGTAGGGAGTGGGGGCTGGCGCTTCCCAGGAGAAGACCACAGAGGTGAGCTGTTGTCACAGGCTAGGCTGCAGAGGCTGGAGTTTCAAGCTCTCAGAAATTCCTCAGCCTCTGTGGCTGGCTGAAGTCTAGGTTCCTGGTTTTTCTGGCTCTGGCAGACTTCACCCAGAGAGTATTTGCTGGTCTCTATTCTTTTGTTTCTGTTGTCTTTGTTCTCAGGTAGGGTTGGTGACTGAGGCTTTCTCCAACTCTGCAAACTGAGCTCTGAACTTGAGCAAGCAAGACCAGATTTTCAGAGAGACCACTGAGGACACAGTCATAGCAGAATGACAGGTTTATATATATAGCATGCACATGCATGTTAAATACATATATAGTATGTGCACATTAAATATGTATGTGTCTGTTTATATGATATACATATGTGTTTTTACTTTAATATAAAGATACAAAAACTGTATGTTTTATTTGAAATCATACATCATTCCATATGATTTACTTTTCTCTTACATAAACACACATAAAAATGATTAGTTAACAGTGGCAATTGGTAATAATTAATAGCTAATTATTAACTAGCTAAACAAACAATATATATCAGGAAAACATAATAGTTTCATAACGTTTCTGTCATTTGGCACAGCAGTTTATTTTGACTCTTCTCTTTCTTGGATATTTGGATATTTTTAAAGTAGTCGAGTCAGTTAGAATGCATTTGGGGGCCGGGCTCGGTGGCTCAGCCTGTAATCCCAGCACTTTGGGAGGCTGAGGCGAGTGGATTGCCTGAGCCCGGGGGTTCGAGACCAGTCCGGGCAACCTGGCAAGACCTCATCTCTACAGTAAATCAAAAATTAGCCAAGCGTGGCAGCGCGCGCCTGTAGTTCCCCCTACTTGGAAGGCTGAGGTGGATGGGTCGTGGGAGCCCAGTAGGTCGATGCTGGGATGGCTGTGAGCATGCTACTGCACTCCAGCTTGGGCGACAGAGTGAGACTCCAGACTCCAACTCAAAAAAAAAAAAAAGAATGCTTTTGGGACACAGTGAGTGAAGAGGATGGACCATGGAGTCAGCCTCAGCCTCTACTGCCACCCACTGCCCAGCCCCTTCAGCCTATTTCTGAGATCTTTGGAGAAGTAAGTCCCAGTTCTCCACAAAAGTGCTTCTGGACTCAGACACTTAGGAAATAGTTTGCACTAAAACAGTTTGCCTCTTGGGACTTAAAGGCTCTGATAAAATCTCAGAAAATCTGCTTATGTTCATTTAATCTAAAGTCTCCCACAAATGACATTTGATTATAGGACATTCTTTATATCCCCCTTAGACATTTATTTATTTATTATTATTATTTTTGAGTTGGATTCTCACTCTGTAGCCCAGACTGGAGTGCAATGGCCTCTCCCGGTCACCACAGCCTCGACCTGCTGGGCTCCGGCGATCCTTCCGCCTCAGCCTTCCAAGTAGCTGGAACTATAGGCGCGCGCTACCACGTGCGGCTAATTTTTTGATTTATTGTAGAGATGAGGTCTCGCCAAGTTGCCCAGGTGGGTCTCGAACCCGCAGGCTCAGGCAATCCACTCGCCTCGGCCTCCCAAGGCGCGGGATTACAGGCTGAGCCACCGAGCCCGGCGACATTTATTTTTGAGTAGCCAACAGGTCCTGTCTGATCAGCCCCTCCTTCCTCAACCCCACTGGACTCCCTGAGGCTTATCTGACGCCTTTAGCCTGGATTGCTTTTCCCAGGTATCTGCAGGGCTCATCCCTCACTTTCTTCGGTCTTTACTCACATGATGCCCTGAACAAGTCCACTCCCTATGCTCCTCCATGTTTGGTTCTTTTTTCCATGTCAGCATCTAACATTCTACACATCTGCCTCATTTAACCTACTGTATCTATTCTTTGTGTCTGCCAAGAAGCCTGGAGCTCGGTAGGTGCAGGTCGCTATTCTGTCTGGCGGGCTCACTGCTGTATTCCTCGGGCCTGAGCGTGCTTGGTATACCACGGCAACTCAGGAAAGAGAAGTGGGATGGAGAAGGCAAAAGGAAGAACCACCTGTATGCATGTCTGGGGAACCTGTGAAGGGTCAGGACACAGCTGATGGGAGGCCACTCCGCCAAGCCTTTCTGGTCTCTCCCCACAGGCCAGAAATCTTAACGTAATCCTGGCTCTCTTCACCCCCACATTCATTCAACAAACATTAAGCACCTATGCCCAATACCTGCCAGTTAACTAGCTACCAGTGATACAGTTGTGGGAAAGAGTGCCTGTCTTCAGAGAGGTGACCATCTGGTAGGCACCTATATGAGAACAGAAAGAGGAAGGTCGGACAGAACTACCCCCAACAGTAACTGTGTTGTCTTGTCACTAGGCAAGATCTCGCTCTCCATCGTTTTCTCTTCTTTCTTTCCTTCTAAACCCGAATGTGTGAAAAAGCAACCCAATCAAAAATAAAACAGGGCTAAGAGCAAATAAATGCTCAAGAAAAGAAGATGCTTTACATTTCCCTTTCAGCTTGAAGTCGGCCTTATTATCTGCTGATCTGTGTAGCATTTCAAACCCCTCTGAACGGACCAAAAAACTCAATCAGATTTTGACTTTTAATTTTAGAAATAACAGTAGTGTAATTTGACCCTTAGCACATTTGACTGGAATACATTTCTTGAAGAAATCCAACATGTGCATACATACGAACACGTCAGAAAGTAAGAAAATCCATTTCAACTATTAAACTGGATTTAAAAGGCATCAGGTGGAGAATGAAACCTGAAAACATTTGGGAACCTGAAACGCTATCCAGATCTCCATTCACAGATTCGTAAAGCCAAAGAATTCTCAGCAGATGGAAGCAAAGCCACAAACTCAGAGCAAGGGGTGTTCCGGAGAGAGGGTTTGTTTTAAATCAGATGCTCGAACACCAAGATGCTCTGAGAAATCTGAAACATGAATAAAACACATCAAACCTTTGTCCAGAGGAAGTGGAGTGATTTTCTGCAGCCACAGACATTAACCCCACATTCCTAAGCCTTGTGCAGCTGTCAACTCACTGGGAGAAAACAGGGAAAGCTGTTAGTGAGAGAACCACATGTCTACGAAGTTAATAAATGAATGTTTCCATGTTTTTCCACCAAAAGAAAACGCTCAGTAGTTCAAGTCCTTATAGTGGCCTAGAACTCAATAGAGAAAGCGATGTGACTAAAACATTTGAAGTGCTGGTCTGCCAGGATCTGGATTTGTGAGGCACATAAACAACTTACCTGGCTGCTGATCTCTTATTATAAAAAGGAGGAAACAACCGGAAAAGATTATGTATGCCTAGAAATCCTCGAAAGCTTCCAACTTATTTACGCTTAAGAAGGCAAAACACGCTAACCCAAGCATTCTAGGAGGTAGTGTCAAGAGTCTTGCCCTCCCAATTTTCCTTCTCCCAGCTGAACCTCCATATGTTATCACTTGTGAGCCGCCACAGTTTCCTTTGGTTGAGGGAGCTATTGCACTCACGCATGGCTTGCTTCCCCCCCAGTGAGCAGAATTTCCAGAGAAAAGGATGGAGGCCCCATGTGGAGAGGTCAGTGTGGTGCACACACTAAAAGGGTAAAACGGGAGGTGTTTCCGACCTGATCTACCTTGAAGACAATCTGCCAGGAGGCCTCCAGTGGCTAATACCCAGGAGTACTAGCCTGAGGATGTATCACATAAAAGGTAAGCTTTGGAATTTTGACAAAGAAAAGGAGTTTGCTACTCATTGACCTTTATGAGGGTGTCGAGATGCAGAGCATGTTGGCAGTCTTGGATTGTTGCTCCCATTCCCCCGGCAGAGCTTCCCTGGTTCTGGGCTATGGTACATAGTGAACAGAAGAACTTCCCTTTCCTTTTAAGGCAGTTACAGAAAAAGCGAGAAATATTTTCTTATAAAATCCCTTTGTACAGAAAAGCCCATATGCTGGACTCCCCTTGCATTAAACACCCTGTTTGGTTAGTTTTCCAAGAACAAGTAGGAAGGAAACTCTTCAATGCCAAATCCAGTTCCTGCTTGTAGAATGATGGCATCAGCAAGTGACAGAGGCAGGAGAGGCAGGACAAGCTGGTGGGGCTACACGGCCACAAATTTAGCTGAGGAGTTTGGTTTGGATTCATCCATTCATTCCAAGATACATGCCCTTTACCAATTCCGTGCCAGACACTGAACTCGGCAAAAGGGGTCAAAGGTGACCAAGACACATGATAATGTAATGAATAGGATAACTTCAGGTTGAAAAGTGCCATGAAGGAAATAAGCAAGTGATGGAGATTGACACAGGCATCTACTTTACACAGGGTGGCAGGAAGGGACCTCTGAGGAAATGTCAACTGAAACAAAATCTAAGATGACAAGTCAGCAGCAGGATGATCAAATATCAAGGGAAAATAGTCTATTAAAGCCAAGCTGCAAGATCCTGGCCCCTGAGGAGTGGAGTCAGACAAACTTGTAGGTTCTACAAACACAGAGAGAGGAGGGTGCCCAGAGCAGGGTGAGAGTGGAGAAAATGGGGGCCTGAGGATGATGGGTGTGGCAGGGACGGGATGCCCAAAGGCCTTTCAGGCTGAGGGATGGATGGCTTTTTAAAAAAATTGTGTCATGGCTGCAATTGAAACCACAGAAGCAGAGTAACACCATATGATCTCTGCTTTTTAAAGATCACTATTGGTTGGGCGTGGTGGCTCAAGTCTGTAATCCCAGCACTTTGGGAGCCTGAGTTAAGAGGATTTCCTGAGCCTGCGGGTTCAAGACCAGCCTGGGCAACTTGGCCAGACCTCATCTCTACAATAAATCAAAAAATTAGCCGGGCGTGGTATTGCGCACCTGTAGTTCTGGCTACTTGGAAGGCTGAGGAAGAAGGATGGCTGGAGTCCAGCAGGTGGACGCTGGGGTGGCCTTGAGCATGCCACTTCACTCTAGCCTGGGTGACGGAGTGAGACTCCAACTCAAAAATAACAATAATAAAATACAAAAAACCAAAGATTATTATTGGTTGCTTTCTGGGAATAAATTGAGGGGAGCTAGCACAGAGTACACACCCACACAAAGGTTGTGGTCATGGCCCAGAGAACAGAATATAATGGCCAGGACACTGGAAATGTTGAGACCCTGGAAATGGACAGAGGTTACCATGTGATTCCAGTCTGCCAAGTCTATCACAACAGGCAGGTACTCTTCAATGCATGTTTGTTTCTGACAATAAGACTTCAAAAGGCTAGAGCTTGGAATTGCGGTTCTAAAATGTATCAGAGTATTTTCAAATATCTGGCAACTACAGCATTCTCTCCTGATTTCCAGTTAGTAACATCGAATGTTGACTAATTATCTATGTAAGTGGAGACTCTGAAATTTTGAAGTCTATGAGAATCACCTGGAGGGTGCTTGTGAAAAGGCAGACTCCTGGGCCCCACTCCCTACAATTCCCCTCCTGATGGAAGAGCATGGTGGTCTCTCCTTTATTTGTCCATCCTTTTGGCAGATTGGGGAGCACTTTAACTAGGGCCATAGGCAGGACAGAATAGGCTTGCTGCAGTCCAAACAAGCCCCACCCTCTCAATGGCTTACAAGGACAAAGTTTATCCCTTGGGTTGACATAGTTCTTCTGGGTTGGGGCGAAGGACTTTGTTCCACATCGTCCTCATCCAGGATCCTAATGGAGGCTCTGTCCTCTGAGACTTTGCTGGTTGCCATGCTAAGAGGAAGAGAAGATGAACAAGTCTTGGACTGGCTCTCCTGCACTTCCTCCTAGCTGTAACATGTCGCTTCGCCTCGTGATACGTTAGCCACACCTAATGCTATGAGGTGTAGAAATGCAATCCTCCTATGAGCACCGAAGGCGAGAAAAAGGGATGTCAGAATCAGTGGCAATGTTTGCCTCAACTGGTAAGGAAGCGGAGGAATCAGGCCTAGAATAATGGTTCCTGAGTTCTTCAGGATCACCGAACATCTATAAATGGTGGAGTTAATAAAATAATACTAAAATCATGGTATTTCCAAAATTGCCAAACACTTCCTTAGAGAAATTTCTTCATCTTTCCTTTAGCATTTTATAAATGCTAAGGTTAACTTCAAAATAGTTCATGTATAACAACAGAAAAACTTCAAAGTTTCTGATACACAATTTTTTTTTTTTTTTGAGTTGGAGTCTCACTCTTGCCCAGACTGGAGTGCAGTGGCCGCTCCCGGCCACCGCAGCCTCGACCTGCTGGGCTCCGGCGATCCTTCTGCCTCAGCCTTCCAAGCAGCTGGAACTACAGGCGCGCGCTACCACGCCCGGCTAATTTTTTATTATTGTAG